>JACXGM010031938.1:0-12803 GCA_016801145.1 Umbra pygmaea
CCCACAGACTTCCCACTGAGGTGCCTTGATACAGCAATCTGGGAACAGCCTATTTGTTCAGAAATTTCTTTCTGTGTCTTACCCTCTTGCTTGAGGGTGTCAATGATGGCCTTCTGGACAGCAGTCAGGTCGGCAGTCTTACCCATGATTGCGGTTTTGAGTAATGAAACAGGCTGGGAGTTTTTAAAAGCCTCAGGAAACTTTTGCAGGTGTTTAGAGTTAATTAGTTGAGTCAGATGATTAGGTTAATAGCTCGTTTAGAGACCCTTTTCATGATATGCAAATTCTTTGTGATAGGAATTTTGGGTTTTCATGACCTGTATGCCAAAATCATCAGTATTAAAACAATAAATTACCTGAAATATTTCAGTTGGTGTGCAATGAATCTAAAATATATGAAAGTTTAATTTTTATTAATACATTATGGAAAATAATGGACTTCATCACAATATGCTAATTTCTTGAGAAGGACCTGTATATATACACACACATATACACAGTTGCATTCTAGTTAGATTCATATCATTTTAATTTCTGAAACAGTAAAGCCTGGTGGTACCTGAGTTGGTGCACGCCCCCATCAGGTTGACAATGTTTTCATGCTGTCCTATGTGAGTCAGCATCTTCAGCTCGGATATTAGAGCCTCCTTCTCCACTGTCTCGTGCTTCTCTGAGTGAGCAAACGGCAACATTCAACAAAACCATGAGAAACACTTAAGAAATATAAAAACACTATTAAATATAGCACACAACCTTTCCAGTTAGCAGTGTAAAACCTCACAGAGGGAATCCCCCATACCTTTCAGCATCTTGACAGCCACCTGCTGGGAGACCCCAGGCTTGCTAATGCCGTAGGCTGTAGCCTGAACCACCATGCCGAAAGCCCCAGAGCCTAGCTCTCTTCCTGGGGAGAAAGACATCAAGTGCCAGTTTTAAAATGTATTGTCACATGCACAGAAACAAAGAAGTAGTAGCATGTACAGTGAAAATCCCATGCCATGGCTCGAGCAATGCAGTGGAAATAAAATGAAGAACAAATAACACTGTGCTTCATATTAGTAATCAATACTATAAAAAGACAGGCTGCATTGACAGATCTGTACATCTAAACAGAACATAACATATATATTGATGAAGTCTGTTTAACAGCCTCGATAAATGAAGATCATTAAACAGTCTGATCGATAGTAGGATGTGGAATAATGGTGGCTGTCTGTCCTGAAACTATAGCGCTCTATCTATATATCCAGATGGGTCTGCTCAAAGGTCATTTGACTCGTATTCCTTCCTAGGCTTACCTAGCTCCAAATTCTCCCTGGGGAACTCCCATTTCTGGTCATACTGGAAGTCTTTGAAGTTGATGTAAATGTAGTCGTTGTCGTTTGGCCCGATCATCTGAATCATCTGCAGCTGACTCTGGTACTTGGGTTTCTGCACAGGACACAGGAGGTGTAGACAAGACCATGGATTTGTTGCATATGTTGTGCACTTAAGGTGAAGAATCAGATAGCTCAATGGTTAAAGATTCAGATGGCTCAATGGTTAAAGAGTCAAATGGCTCAATGGTTAAAGAGTCAGACTTGTAGCCGGAAGGTTGCAAGTTCGATTCCCAACTGTGGCAAATGTAATGGGCAAGGCGTTTAACCCTAAGTTGCTCCAGGGGGATGTCCCGTTATTCACTATAAGTCGCTCTGGATAAGAGCTCAAATTTAATGTAAGGTAAAAGGAAGTCCTGAAGGAAGAATCACCATCCTAAGGGGGTGAGCATGGATGTCACACAGGTTTAGAAAAGGAAATACACTTGTAATGTATAGCGGCCTCAAATCGAGTACAATATGTGATTCTGTATGCACCTTTCAGTTACCTGACATCTGCCAATATACAGCTATGGAAAAAATTAAGAGACCACTGCAAAATTTTCATAAATCCACCCCATGAAAACCTTTGGAGTTAGAGAAAATGGATGATCCATAAAAGCCATAAAACAATGCCGAGCTGCTTGAACCTTTGCAAAAGGAGTTGCATAAAGTCACCCAAAATCAATGTGAAAGACTAGTAGAGGTAGAGAGCATGCAAAGACAAATGAAAGGCAATTATTATTATTATACAATCATTTTAATTCCACCAAAAGGTAACCCATTAGTATTTTTTTACTTTTATCTTGACCAGTTGTAATTTTCTGCAAATAAATGCTGTGAATGTGTCTAAACACCTGACTCTGGACCACACGTTCGCTGGCGATAGTGGTTCAATCCCTGGCACAGCCACCGTCTGTGCCCTAACTCTGTCTCCCCCTACATGCCTATCTACCTAGCCTGTGTGTTCCTACTGTTCTGTCAATTAAAAGAATGGAAAAAACTGAAAAGAAATCTGTAAAGTAACAAACATCCATATCTGTAAACAGGGATGGGCAAAGATACATTCAAATGTATTTTAAAATAAAATTAAACTACAAAATACAGCAGCCACAACATTTGTCAAAATAATTTGTATTTTAAAAATAGTTTCCATTTGTAAAGTACAGGGACATCCCCCTGGAACAACTTAGAGTTTAGTGTCTTGCCCAAGAACCCAACAACATTTGGCAGTACCGGTATTATATATTTTTTCTGTATTATAAAGAATTTATAATAAAGAAATGTGAACCATTTCAAACGTATTCATGCACTCAATACTTGGTCAAGGCTCCTTGCATGGCATGGAGGCAATCAGCCTGTGGCACTGCTGAGGTATAAGGATGCTTTCATAGGGGCCTTCAGCTCATCAGTATCGTTGGGTCTGGTGTCATTTTCTGGTATAATTTTCTCTTTTGAAAATAGCCCATAGATTCTCTATGGTGTTCAGGTCAGGTGAGTGATCAGCCGTGATCTGCGCCAGATATTGGCAGAACGACATCTGAGATTGCAATGGACTCGAAGAAGAAGAAGGTCAGGTGAGTTGGCTGGCCAATCAAGCACAGTAATATCATAGTCAGCAAACCAGTTACTAGTTGTTTTGGCACCGTGGGTAGGGGCAAAGTCCTGCTGGAAAAGGAAATCAGCATCTCCATAAACTTGTCAGCTGATGGAAGCATGAAGTGCTCTAAAATCTCCTGATAGATAGCTGTTTTGACCACTGAGCAACGGTCCAGTTATTTTTCTCCTTAGCCAAGGTAAGATGCTTCTGACATTGTTTCTGGTTCAGGAATGGTTTGACACTATGAATGCAACACTTGTTATCCATTTCATGTCTGTAAATGGTTGCTCTTGATGTAATGACTCCAGCCTCAGTCCACTCCTTGTGAAACTCCCCCAAGGTCTTGAATCGGCTTGGCCTGACAATCCTCTCAAGGCTGCGGTCATTCCTGTTGCTTGGTCACATTTTACAACCAAACTTCTCTTTCAGTCAACTTTCCATGACTATGCTTTGATACAGCACTCTGTGAACAGCCAGCCCTTTCAGCAGTGACCTTCTGTGTCTTACCCTCCTCATTGAGGCCATCAATGAGTGTCTTCTGGACAACTGTCTAGTGAGCAGTCTTCCCTGTGATTGTGGTTGTGTGTACTGAACCAGACTGAGACATAAAAGGCTCAGGAAAACTTTGCGGGTGTTTTTAGTTCATTTGCTGATTAGAGCTCTTCTCAGGTAGAAATTTCTATATTAAAAGTTATTTATTCTAATATTTTGAAATACTGGATTTTTGATTTCCATTAGCTGTAAGCCATAATAATCAAGATTGAAACTAAAAAAGATTTGAAATATGTCACTTTTTGAATAAATTTACAAACAAAAATGAACTTTTCCATGACATTATAATTTTTTGAGAAGCACTTGTATAGTGTCCACACAGTGTTGTTCAATAGCAGATTTATTTTGGAATAGGCACCAGTCAGAGGCAGCATTTTTATGATGACATCTTGTAGACTTCCCAAAAAGTATTTTTTGCAGTATTTTTAAATACAAAATACAAAACACTAAAGTATTTTGATACGAAATACTAAGCCATTATCATTCAGCCTATCAAATACAGACGTATTTTAAATACCGTACATGTATCATAAATACTGCCCATCCCTTCCTATAAATGAACTGAGTTGAAGTCATCACAGTGCAGCCACAGTCTGTGTGTGCGCATGTGTACCTTCTTCCTGATGAAGTAGAGTAGAGCCATGACGACCAGGGACAAAGCCAGCAACAGAACTGTACATCCAAACTTCCAGAAGTGAAAGGGTGGAGGTTGGAAGATGGGGATCTCTCGAGGAGCTATTTTTACTGAACACATAAACAGAAAGGCATCACAGGATTTGTAACCCAAAATGTAGCGTGTTTTCATTTAAATAAAAAGTGAAAGAAAACAGTGAAAAACAAACATATAATCCTAAAAGTGCCTTGTGTGTGATTCTATAGACAGTAAACAACCCTCGTTCCCCCTTGTGCCTCCAAAGTTGTATGCCGGGTGAGAAATTAGAGCCACTGTGTCTGGTGGATTCCTAAATTCCAAAGGGCTTTACATTTTAGTGTTGGTATTGTTGGGTAAATAAACCCTCAACAGCAAACAACCTTCATTTGACTCTGATTACTCCTTGCATAATAACAGTGTGTGTGTGTGTGTGTGTGTGTGTGTGTGTGTGTGTGTGTGTGTGTGTGTGTGTTTGTGAGAGAGAGATCGCAATACAGCATCCATCAAAGGTTAGCCCCGCCCCCTTTCCTCATTTTGACAGATGGCTCTGCCCCTTTTCCCACCCATACTGGCTCCCTATTGGTTGAAACATTTTAAGCCCTGTCCCTTCTCTGGTTTGACCGGTGGTAACCATGGCAACCCATGACCCCTTTTCCCTGCCCCTTTTCCCCTTCCCTCCTGCATTCCTATTGGTTGATTCCTTTTAAAGCCCTGCCTCCTTTCCCATCACCTCCTATGTTTCTATTGGTTGAATCTTTTTTTAATCTCTGCTCCTTAACCTGCTGTCAAGATAGTGTTGATGACAGGGGTTTTGTTCTGCCATTGGATGAGTCCAATTAATTTCCACCCCTAAAACTTGAATTCTTCCCCCTCCCTGCATATTTTCTGAGTCAGCATAAAACACAGCCCCCTAAACCTGCAGTCAAGTTATGCTGCGTTCCATTTGGATCGGAATTGGGAGGTCAGGACTGGAAATGACGTCACGCCCAAGTTAAGATAAGTTGATCACATTCCAGTTACCGAAGTGGAAAAACAACATGGACGCCCACACGAAAGCCTTCATTGTTCTTGCCCTTTCGGAATATAAACAACTACAGAACAACTAGCCATGTTAGCCATTTTTAGCAAAACCAGTTAATAAAAATGAATTTCTGTGTATTTTCATGCCTTCTAACACCGTAGCAACATGTCCAGAGACAGCAGTTAGACAGTACTGTGTGTTCGACAATTTTTGTGAAAAACAAAGAAAACAATTACTAAACAATAATAGTAACAACAACTTTCATTTACTTGGGTGGGCGTTCCAGTTGAAATTCCGACTAGTAGGAGCTCGGAATTTCCGACGTCCGAGTACGAATGGAACGCGGCATTAGTTTTGATGACAGGTGATCCCTTCTGCCATGCCAACAAACCCCTATACAAGTTTTCTTTTCATTGATAACCTTATCATTTATCCACCAAACTATTTAACTACTATGGCCTAACCGTCAGCGTGTTGCTTGTGTGTGTGAATATTACAGCAATCCTATAGGTTTACAAAATCTGTTTTTCTGTTACTCTGTGTGTATTTGTCAGGGTTCATGCAAACGTTTGCCTCAAGCTAAGGGATTGTTTATTTCACAAATAAGAAATGTAATAAAATAATTTGTTGTACACTTAAAGTGCCTTGCGAAAGTATTCGGCCCCCTTGAACTTTTCGACCTTTTGCCACATTTCAGGCTTCAAACATAAAGATATGAAACTGTCATTTTTTGTGAAGAATCAACAACAAGTGGGACACAATCATGAAGTGGAATGAAATTTATTGGATATTTCAAACTTTTTTAACAAACAAAGAACTGAAAAATTGGGCGTGCAAAATTATTCAGCCCCCTTAAGTTAATACTTTGTAGCGCCACCTTTTGCTGCGATTACAGCTGTAAGTCGCTTGGGGTATGTCTCTATCAGTTTTGAACATCGAGATACTGAAATGTTTGCCCATTCCTCCTTGCAAAACAGCTCGAGCTCAGTGAGGTTGGATGGAGAGCATTTGTGGACAGCAGTTTTCAGTTCTTTCCACAGATTCTCGATTGGATTCAGGTCTGGACTTTGACTTGGCCATTCTAAAACCTGGATATGTTTATTTGTGAACCATTCCATTGTAGATTTTGCTTTATGTTTTGGATCATTGTCTTGTTGGAAGACAAATCTCCATCCCAGTCTCAGGTCTTTTGCAGACTCCATCAGGTTTTCTTCCAGAATGGTCCTGTATTTGGCTCCATCCATCTTCCCATCATTTTTAGCCATCTTCCCTGTCCCTTCTGATGAGAAGCAGGCCCAAACCATGATGCTGCCACCACCATGTTTGACAGTGGGAATGGTGTGTTCAGGGTGATGAGCTGTGTTGCTTTTACGCCAAACATAACGTTTGGCATTGTTGCCAAAAAGTTCAATTTTGGTATCATCTGACCAGAGGACCTTCTTCTACATGTTTGGTGTGTCTCCCAGGTGACTTGTGGCAAACTTTAAATGGCAATTTTTATGGATATCTTTCAGAAATGGCTTTCTTTTTGCCACTCTTCCATAAAGGCCAGATTTGTGCAGTATACGACTGATTGTTGTCCTATGGACAGACTCGCCCACCTCAGCTGTAGATCTCTTCAGTTCATCCAGAGTGATCATGGACCTCTTGGCTGCATCTCTGATCAGTCTTCTCCTTGTATGAGCTGAAAGTTTAGAGGGACGGCCGGGTCTTGGTAGATTTGCAGTGATCTGATACTCCTTCCATTTCAATATTATCGCTTGCACAGTGCTCCTTGGGATGTTTAAAGCTTGGGAAATCTTTCTGTATCCAAATCCGGCTTTAAACTTCTCCACAACAGTATCTCGGACCTGCCTGGTGTGTTCCTTGTTCTTCATGATGCTCTCTGTGCTTTCAACAGACCTCTGAGACTATCACAGATCAGGTGCATTTATACGGAGACTTGATTACACACAGGTGGATTCTATTTATCATCATTAGTCATTTAGGTCAACATTGGATCATTCACAGATCCTCACTGAACTTCTGGAGAGAGTTTGCTGGACTGAAAGTAAAGGGGCTGAATAATTTTGCTCGTCCAATTTTTTTATTTGTTAAAAAAGTTTGAAATATCCAATAAATTTTGTTCCACTTCATGATTGTGTCCCATTTGTTGTTGCTTCTTCACAAAAAATTACAGTTTTATGTTTGAAGCCTGAAATGTGGCAAAAGGTTGAAATGTTCAAGGGGGCCGAATACTTTTGCAAGGCACTATATCACCTAGATTTAATCTACCACAGAAATGCTCTAAGACTATGTCAAAACCCTAACCCTCTGTGCATGTCACATTCAGGTTTACTACAAAACATCTGTGGCTCTGTGGCCATTGCTCTAGAGGAAGAGATATCTGGAAGGTGAGCTTTAATTTATTTAGCAGTTGGGGTAGTTTAATTGGTAATAACATAGAGATGTCAGTAGGTCCTTTTAGAAAAAAAATATAGAAAAAAGCCAAGCAACACCTCGATTCTATTTAAAGTCGCATATATTTCTTTGTTGGGTGTGTAGTGTCTATGGTTTCTCAAGGGTGCAAACAAATCTAGGGTGCAATCCAATTTAGGTTATGTGTGAGAGGATCATGTTACTAACACCCTTTCTTACATTGTGTCAGCAACTCTAGGTAGTCTAACAGTTCTTAGATTTCCAAAAAATACTAATTAGTATTGTAAATTGTTTATATCTCATAAATACGTTTAAGACATAATATATTTTTGTAGAAATGTTATTATTTTAACGTGTCAGAGCAGAAAATACTGCTCTTACTTAACACTTGTCTCTGTTTACTGATGTTATAAAAACTCAGTCCTGTAGTTCTCATATAATTTCATCATGGTACTTGTCACATCCAGCCCAGGGTGGACTGGCATGGACATTTGAACTGAGATTGGACTCTATTATATGTTTATAGATTCTTTTGTGTTTATGTATGCTTAATTTTTGTCGGGGTTAAGTTCTGTTTATATATATTGGTTTATTGGGGATTGTCATTTAATGTGCACCACCCCATTCTACTGATTGCCTTTTGGTGTTGATTGAGAGACCGGTTGGGTCTAATTAGTGATTGCTTCCAGCCGTTCTCCTTTCTTCCCTATTTAAAGGTACAATACCTAGTTTTGCAAAACAATAACAAAATACGTACATTGCATTAAAAAAGCAAACATCACTATACCTATATTATAAATATTTCTTAGTTGTGTACTTACATTATCCTAAATGTTTCCACCAACTTTCAAACCCAGAAAAATTTGTAATATAATTAGAAGACACAGGACCTTTCATTTTGTCTTCCGTCAATGGCGTCATATAACCTTTGACTGCTGTAGTTGCTCTATGTTCTAGGGAACCGCCAAACATAACGTGAATAAAGTTATAATATTATTAACAATACATTACTTTGTCAGTAAACATTTTTTTCTGCCTAAGACGCTAGATTGGAAGCTTGTCATTGACGACGATAACAAAACCCATGATCCCACGCTACTTCCCGCCGTCATCCAAGTAAATCTTTTGCTATTGTTTTGATTGAGAGACCCCTAGCAGCCTAAAACTACATATTGTAGGGTGGTGCGAGTCATTGAATATCTGTTGCTGTGGGTGGCTGTCAGTTCAGGAAGGTTCCACTACATGTAACTTGTGAAAAGAGTGCAGTTCTGTTGGAGATATTTAGTGTATGCTCTGTATGTCTATTATCCACGTCCATGTCGCATTAGAGCGTGAGTATATAGACAGAGATATTACCATTGTGCTACTCACAGTTCTCTGTCACCTGCAATTGCCTGTCATGTATGTACATTTCCTGTAACATTGTCAGATTAAACAGTCAACATAACAACCATCTACCTGCTTTGGTCTTCCTCTCGCCACTACACCCATTAATCCGTGACAGTACTGCAAGACATTCTTTTTTACATCATAAATAAAAACACTGGTAGCAATGGTAGTAGGGCATACTACTGGATATACTAAAGCAATATTTTCTTGTTGGAAAATTCAACCAAAGTATAACTATAACTATAATGTCAACAAATGCTTGTAATTTACTAGGACTGCCATAGGGGAAATTATCCAGCCAAATTATTATTTCTCAAAATTGGTAAATTTATTTTGATAATGTTAGTTGAACTCACATAAGTATAAACAATTTGACCATTTCCACTGAACTATAAATACAACTCTAAATACTTTTATAAGACAGCCACTTTTTAGGGAAAGTGATGCTGTAGAATTCTTACTTCCATAGACTTTGACAGCATATACAAAAAAGGTCTGTAGTGCAATGAAAATCTACAAAGACCTAACATCTCTAGATCTTTTATGGTTACCAATGAAATCCCCTGCTGTGTAAGTAAAACTATCCAAATTAAACAGTTCATAGTTTTAGATGCAGCAATGCAAAAACCCATTTTCTGTAAATGTATCATTTCAATTGAGCAAATATGCACATGTAGATGTCGGAAAAAATGCCTTTAGAATTTTAAGTGCTAGACAATATTATTTAGTATAGTAAGGAGTTGCGGCGCTGCTGACAAGGCAGGGTTGGTGGGAATTGGGAAGGGAGGAAGAGGAAAAATAACAATAACATTTCTACAAAAGATATGTCTTAAAAAATATGTATGAAATTTCAAGAATTTAAATACTAATTTGTTTACCCCTTATTTTGGGGGTAACTGTTAGACTACCTAGAGTTACTGACACAAAGTAGGAAAGGGGGTTAGTAACATATAATCCTCTCACACATAACCTAAATTGGATTGCACCCTAGATTTACTTGCACTCTAGAGAAGCCTTAGTCACTACACTCCCAACAAATAATATATGACCTGAAATCCAGAATCAAGATCTAAGAGAATAAGATGGAATCCAGAATCAAGATAAATCGGTATCCACTTGTCATAGGTAAGATGTTGCTTGGCTATTTTCTTTCTATATTTGTTTTATATTAAACTACCCCAAATGCTCATTTCACAAATTCAAAGGTAACATTGCAGAAAAAAGCAAGTTGTATTCCTCAAACAGAAATAATGCAATTTTAACCCTATTTTTACTGTAGATTAAGTCTATGTAACAATCGAACATATGCCGCACATATTTCCTCCCCACACATGAAATCATTTGAATGTCCCTGACATGAACGGAGAGATGCTCACACACACTGTGGATGAGTCTTTTATAAGGATACATGATTTTCCTGAAGAGTGCATCGTTCTTTAAGTATGTATCAATAGGTTTGATCCCACTCACTAGTAGGGTAGGAAGGGGGGGTTCACCTGCACCCGAAAGGTATATTTTTTTAACCTAGTTTTTTGTAATCCTTAAGGTGTCTAGAAAATGAATTTTGATGTTCCCCACTTAAATTATTGTCCCATATGTGATTTTTTGTATCATCTTTTGCGCCCATGCTTGATTTTCGCCTGTGAAAAATGAAAAATATAATTCTACATAGAATCTGAACAATACATCATACAGACACAATCCACCCCATTATCTCTTCGTCTTTGCATGAGGAATTGATAGATATGAGGATTGTCATGATTAGATAATGTATGGTGCATTAAAACTCAAATAAACACCAACAAATGTAAAAAATCCTGTCTCATGCCCTCCCGTCTCATGCCCAGGCATGTCAAACGGTAAGTTCAGAAGGTCAAAAATACGAAATCGAAAGTTTTACCATAAATATAGTTTAACCATACGTTTACCATAAGCCTTACCCAACCCCTTACTCTAACCTTAACCACTCTGAAACCTTGCTGTTAAGCCCATGGAAAATACGATTTTTACGAGGAAAGCCATAAATAGCCTATAGTTTAACCATATATTAACCATAAGCCTTACCCAAACCCTTACCATAACCATAAACACTCTGAAACCTTGCTGTTAAGCCCATGTAAAATACGATTTTGACTTTTTGACTTAGCTATGACATACTATTAGCATGATAGTCTGCATTTATCTTAGACATATATTTTTTAAGTATTTTATTAATTTGTGTGATTGCAGTTACTGTTTAGATAAAAAACACCAAAGTAGGAAGAATAGCGGACCGGACATGAGCTTTTAGCTTGAAAAGTAGAAGCTCAGGCACTGCACCAGGCGAGAGGCATGAGACGAGAGGGCATGAGACGAGAGGGCATGAGACGGGAGGGCATGAGACGGGAGGGAATGAGACGAGAGGGCATGAGACGAGAGGCTCCAGGCTGCAGCCATAGACTCTTGAATCCAGTGCCACACTGTATCAGTGCCGGCCCATCTTCCCACCTTCTCTACTAACAGCCAACATTGATGACAATCTGGGCAACGGAAAATGATTGATGATGATCTGGGAAATTAAAACAAATGCATGCTAATCATCTTCAAAAAAGAGAAGGGAGCTATCGATGGTGAGTCTGAAAAATATACTCCTCTACCAAGTTTGAAGCTGCCTTGAAGACATTAGGGAAAAAGAAAATCAACATTGTTATACTGAAATAGCTAATTGGCTAGTAGGTGATCATTGCTAATCATGTCCAAGTCAAAGTCTAAGTCAAAGAAACACAAGGAAGAAAATGATACTGAGTCTGAAGAGTTCAATCCTGCTACAAAGAAATCCAAAAGAGATGATGGTATCAAATCAAAAATTGTATTTCACATGTACATGGCTTTGAGCATGCAGATTTCACACCACAAATTAAAGGGTCTCCTACTGACAAGCTGGCACTGCTACACAGCATTCGTGATAGACAGGGATGGACTGGGCAAAAAATTTGGCCCAAGACTTATGCTGGAGCGGCCGGCATGTGGGGGACTGCGCACATGCGCGCGCGCTGTATCTTCCGCTCCCCGCTTTTGTCATTCACTCTGGGTTTCTCCTTTCTCCTAGAGAAACTCTCTCTCTCGAATTGACGGCCGGGCCAGAGCGCAACAGCCAGTCCATTTCAGCCTACTAGCACTTGTTTTCATACGTCCAGGATTGTAACTGGTCGACCGGCTGTCAAAGTAAAATATGACGGTCCGTTCGGCCCGGAATGGACCGGCCGTTCTGGAAAAATCCTGATCCTCCCGATGGCAAGTCCGTCCCTGGTGATAGACGTCTCAAGAAGCTCTTGATTTGCGCTTCAACATCACGCTCACAACGTAAATGTGGGTCCTCCTCATCTAAGCAGCTGTTCCCCCCAGAGTGTATCTTTGAAACGGTGGAAGTGAAACTCCACTTCACTCACTGAGTTGCTGGAGGAAACAGTCGAGGAGATGGATGGAGATGGTGAAGAAGACGAGGAGCAAGAGATTGATTATGAAGACCTGCTCTATGATGAATAGACATCATTGCCCTTGACCTTTTGACCTTTGATTAGAATCACTTTTGTCTATTTCAGTTTTTTCACAATTCCTTATGGAAGTGGAGGCAGGCGCTGTCACGTTTGGGAGGACAAAAGGGCGGAGGAGCGATGAGACAGACGCGAAGGATGGTAGATGAACAAAAAGGTACTTTAATAATTGACTGGGTAAAACAAAACAGCCACGATGGGCAAAAACTGAAATAACAAACAAATCTATGGCAAGCACTGGAAACTCGGAACAGGTATCGGATATCTCAGGAACACAGAACAA
>JACXGM010031940.1:0-12802 GCA_016801145.1 Umbra pygmaea
AAGTGCTTAGAGCTGCTAAATGTATTTGTAGTTTGTTGATTTCCAAGTATAAAATTTGTTGAAATGTTTTCAGTGTGCGTGTATCTGTTTTTTTACATTTCCATCTCATTTTACCAAAACCGTGATAATATTGATAACCGTGATAACTTTGGTCACTATAATCGTGATATGAAATTTTCATACCGTCCCATCCCTAATGACCATAGACGTAGTAAAACACAGTTCGCTTGTCATGATTGCGCTGATCTTGTTCGTCACATTAGTTTCGATTCTGGGAGTACCCAAACGCTGGCTGTCCGTTTTACATATAGCACATTTAACTATTTGGATTAATTTGTCATAAAATAAAGTGCACTCTGTCAATGAGTTCAGAAATGAATGATATAACTGTTTCGAACGTGTTGGTTTATTTGACCAACTTTTGAAGCGCTTTTCTCAAGTTGTTCTCTTGATCTCTCCATGGCGGCAATTTATTGTTTATTTAATTTATAACACTGTCAATAATTAGCCTATTGTGTTGGCGCCCTCTGCTGTTTCCCCCTGCTTTCTCCGTTTTCCTTGTGATTTTGTCTATATCGCGAATATAAGACGACCCCCAATTTTTCAGCCTATTTTTAGGACAAAAACCTCATCTTATATTCAGGTATATACGGTATTCATTATTATCCAGAGCAGCGTAATATAAGTAATTTGTGCGACCATATCAAGTTTTGCGCCGGTAACTGAAAAAGTTAGTAGCGCAAGTGCCACCGGTGGAAAAGGTTAGTGTAGAGCCCTGACTGTACTCTGGCTCATTTTTAATGACAAAGTTCTCCATGTCCACGTATAATTAAGTCATGTTACAAATAACCAATGATTTACTCCTGAAGATTGACCTCTACTTACCACCTGCTTGTCCACTTTCTTGTCCACTTTCTTCTATGTACCTGTATATGTATAAATATTTGTAAATAATCAGCTATAGACACTAACTAGCGCCACTATATAAGCCAAACCTCTGCAATTATTTACCTTTTTGGATAGGTGCCGTTGTGGAAAATGTGCTACCATGCCCACAGAAGCTGAGAATATTTGCTGTTTAGAAATACCTCAGGTAGCATTTAACACTAAATTGGAAACAACTTAAAGCACTAATTGTGCTTAAAAACAACACTACCATCTCCAGTGTTTCCTCTAGGATTTTTTCCAGCAGCGGGGGCAGGACCCCCCCCCCCCCAAAGGAATAGTCACACTTCACAAAGCAAACAAAACTTATTTATTTACAATCACTTTCTGACATTACACTGACCCATAATTGGTCTCACTGGCAAAGCTTACAGCCTAGTTCAGAGCACTTCATTTTTCGTGGCTTTTTGAAAAAAAGCTGTAGGGCTCTGTCATATGGAAACTTGCCCAGAGGTGGATGCTCAATAACATACACGATGCCAGATGATCCCCTTGCAGACTGTTTCTCAGGTCTGTCTTCACCTACAAATAGAAACGGGTGTGGGAGATTGTTTGGTTTCTTTCAATCTCTGATTTTGGATATTACTATTAATTAAATGTCTTACCCTGTTCATAGTGGAGAAGTCTCTCTCACAGTTCACACTGGAGATGGGCACTGTGAGAGCAATGGCTGCCAGCTTGCTCATAGCCAGATAGAGCTTTCCCCATTCATCATACTGGGATGCCAGTTTCTCCATTATGGTGAGCTGGTCCATATCCTGAAACATATTAAACAACATTTATCTGGGTGCCTTAATAACCTCCCTTTGACTCACATCTTACCTTGAATGCTCCAGTCAGCAAATGCTGCTTGTAGGATGACCATTCTTGAAGAACATGGATTTCAGGGTGCTGCTGCAGGAATGTTGTGGACAGGGTTTTGAGGTTTTCTACATTAACGACATCATCCTCCTTGACTGCTTGGGGTCCCAGCACCTGAAAGTCTCCCATGATGCCTAGATTCTGGAACCTTCTGTCCAGGCTGTCCTGGAGGCCATCCAGATAAGGCTCCATTACCTAAACAGGGCACAAAAAAATTTAATGAGTAACTAGTTTGACTAGTTTCCACAGGTAGACAAACTGAGACCTTGTGCTATTATTTTGTTTTGTTTTACCAGACTGATAGTAGTACCTTTACAGCCATTCAAAATAAATTTACCTGTGTCTTGAACCGGGATCAGAACACCTCCCTACACTGTTCCAACTGGCCTCTCCCTCTCCTCTTCATGGGTGATTTTTAAGGCACCTAATCCCACAGGGTTATCAAGGTCATCATGGAGCTGAGCCAAGAATGAGCCATCAGGCTGTGCATCACCTGCATCTCTGATGCTCCTCAGGCATGCCATTGTCACTGGAACCTAATAAAGGCGGTCACAGAATGCTTAGATTTTTCTTAAATGCAATTGAATAGGCTACAATTAAGTTTTATTACTTAAAAATTAGGAGAGAAACATGTTAAAAGAGTTATTCTTATAAAGTACCTGCTCTTTGATGGCCAAAAAGTTCACATTTTCTTTTTGAAAAATCTTAGATAGTCGAGCCAGATGTGGCAATACATCGGCCTGCAGATAATCTGCTGCCACAAAGCAATAGGTGCAGCAGAATCCATACAGGCCCTTGGCTACTGGGCACTTTTTGACTTCAGTCTCCTCAGCCAAGGCAGCCAGGACTGCACTAAGGTTCCTTTGTAAAGTGATGACTGCCAGGTGCTGTGACAGCCAGCGTGTGTCCTTCACTTGCTGAAAAATATTTAAGCCATGAAAGAAGGTTAATAATAACATAGAATCAGCAGTAGTAGGAAACAATAACGTGCAGAAAGCTACATGTGTTAAAAGCTACAGTTTTTTTCTGTAATCACCTTCACTTTTAAGTTCTTAAGGCCTAATGTCTCTGCTGCTGCTTTAAGAACACCAGTTCTGTTGGCACTGTTGAGGAAATAATGATGGAGCTGCTGCAAGTGGTCCCTGAAGGTAGCCATATAGGGAACCTCAGATGAGGCATCCCTACATGCCAGGGCAAGGCGATGAGCAGCACAAGCAACTGGCAGCATCCAGGGGAAGTCATCCTGCAGCTGCTTTGCTACCCCATTCACCCTTCCTGTTACAAGAAAAGAAAAACTATGAAATCAAGACATGCCATAACACTTCATGTTCAGGTGTTCGACTGAGTCCTTATTTTTGACTAAACAACAATTAATTCTGCTTGCTATCTTCATACCAGTCATTACAGCAGCTCCATCAGTTCCTAATCCATAGAGCTTTTGGGTTGGAATTTTCTTTTTGTGCAGCACTTCCTTTATAGCTGCTACAACAGCAGCTGCCTTCCCATCAGTGATGTTCACCAAGTCAAGGAACTGGCTGAAGAGCTGTCCATCATTGTCAACATATCTAAAAAACATAAACACATCTTAAACAAAGATGTATTACTCAGTTTCAGTCATTAATCATTGTCCTTTCAATTGAATTATACCGGATATGCAGATCCAGCTGTCTTTTCACAGAGACGTCTGTGCTTTCATCCACCTCCAGCCGATAGCCACGGAGGACTGAATGTCTCTGAGAATTGGCTCCTGAACCACTGTGGCCAAAATCTCCAACATCTCATCAATAATTACATGAAACCGGTAGTTTGTGTTTTTTCCGATCTAAAAGTAAATTATAAAAAGTAAATTATACTGAATACAGATTGAATTTCATGAGCTTGAGGTGAGCTGATTTGCAGTTATTGAATCTGCAAATGAACAATAACACAATGGCATAACAGTTATTTACCTTGAGCTTGTTAAAGTAATCACACCCCAATAACTCAGCTAATTCAAGAAGACATGGATCATTGGTGTGGTGTGCTTGCTTTATTTTAGTTAGGCAGTACAGGCACTTAAAACCCCCAGTGAATGCCTCATGCTCCAAAATGATGACAGGGTCAAAGGCAGCCAGAACTGAAGAACCTATGCAGAAGTAAAAAGAGATGTATGGTTGCAACAAAAAGCAGATTATAGCTGGGACATTATTTATCAATTAAAATGACCTGCAAATATGATAACTATTTGCAGGAACTTTACCTTGTGCCAATAAGGCATGTGACTTCACACTTTGTTTGTGGTGCTCCGTCGCCATATGTTTATCTAAGTAGTCAGCTCTATAGAGTTGGCAGCCTGTCTCAATGAATGGCCGCTTGGCCAATCCTCTCTTTGTGGGCTGCTTATGTTGCCGACATAAACGACAGAACATTCCTGTAGGGACAGATGAAAGTGTCATTATTGTTCATTGTTCATACAATGTTGCATAAAAACACACTGAATTGCATGATATTGTGTAATGCTGAAGACTCACCATGATCAGTGTAGTAGAGCCATGGGTGGAACCTTGGAATGTCTACCCATTTAGGGTCCCAGCCTGATAGCCTGTGCTTGGTTGTTGTTTCTCCACTCTCCTGTCTCCCTCCACTCTCATCTCTCTCTTCCCTCTCTCCTGCTTCCACTACTCCTGCCTGTCTACGTGTGTTACCTGTCTAATTATGTTATATTTGAGAATGAATAACTTTAGATAATTCTCTTGCATCCTAATATTTGACCATGCAACCAGGAAGAACATTAAAATATTGTAATAGACACCACTAATGTTACATTAGAACTAATATCTGGGCCAGAGCTAAGACCCTTGAACCTCCCAAGCTAAAGTTAGTTTACCTGGCAATCTTCCTCGCCATCACCCATCTTTCTCTTCCTTGAAAGATATTTTAACAAACTCATCTGAAATTGCAATCAGGAATATTTTAATACATAGTTTGTATAAACAGTGGTGGCACTTATTTTACTGTTACTTTGAGTTGCTGGATGGTTACTGTACTTTCGGGTGCACCAATCAAGGACACAAGCCTGGCCTGCGTTAGGTTATGGATTCCCCACACGGTAAACATAAACATTCCGCATTTGAGCGGCAGCAGGGACCTGCCGGTAGAGCCCTGCTCGGGACTGTTTTCGGACCATTTTCTGACCATTACCGCCCGCTTCCGCACCATGTGTGTTCACTTCCCGTTCGCAACGAGTGTATCCACTCCAGCCCGGTCCCGCAAACGTTCAGTCACAGCTTGTAGTGAAGAATTTACACAAATGTTAGGGCTATAGGTTAAGATTACAATAAATATTTATTCCGAAAGGAAATTGATTGTTTTTTCAGAAATGTATCCATCCACATGCAAACTTTAATTTTAGATGAAAAAAATAATTGTTGATATTCTGTAGCTGAGGGAATACCTCAAATAATTTTAATAATGCTCTGTTAGAAATCAATGCTCATCCAGTCATGTCCCTGATTGGTTGCTTGTCCTGTCTGTCAAAGTTGTCAGCTTTCCAGAACTGAAATTTTATTGCCGGTCATGAATACTGAATGAAAAGCCATAGCGAAATGGTTATGACAGATTAATTCGGCCAGATTTTAGAACCAGACAAGTGTCCAGTGTAAGCAAACTGTAGTATAATAAGCAGATTGAGGAATGGATTCATACTGAACGAGGGTGTGTGTCACTTTGTTGTCGCCGCGAACAGCTGATCAACACACAGAGAAAATTTTAGTTATTTTAAGGGAACGTTCTATTGGAATACTTTTTGGAATACTTCTACCTTTATATAATTCAAAATAAGACAAAGAAGAACTCTTGCAAGGAGTTTAAGTGTCCTGTAACGCCTTCTTTCATACATAAATAATACAGGTAAGCTTAATTTTCTGGTAACATTATTGTGTTCATGTCGCTTATGGGGATTGCGTGCACTCGCCTGATCAGTCTGGTAGGTCGCGAGTCCAAAAGTTTAAGATCCTTTGTAAGTAAGTAAGTAAGTACAATTTATTTTTAAAGCACATTTAAACACAGCTTGCACTGACCAAAGTGCTGTACATGTAGCGTTAGCTGCAAAATAATAAAATTAAATTAAAAGATAAAATATGATAATTTGTAAAGCACAACAAATAACTAGGGAATAGACTTCTTTATGGTAATTCTCAATTCATATAGGCTATCTGTTGTGATGAAATCGAAGGCACATAGCCTAGTCCAATTCTGTTCATTTGAGGACTCCATCCTTATTGTTAGCTAGCTTAAAACCAGGACCCGCGGTCCATTTTTTGACTGCCCACTCCCGCCCTCAGCAAAGTTAAAACCACCTGCTACCGCAAGATTAGTGTTGGGTCCCGCGGAATCCCAATCCTAATGCAGACCTCTAATGCTGGTAACAATACCTTCTCAAATCTACCCTTCTTTCTGTCTTAGTCTTTCGTCTCTCCCCGCCTCTCCTTCGATTTGTGTCGCCAGCATCAATGTCACCAGGGCTCTGGTGCCGCTGAAAAGATTCCTGCCGATGTCTTTGATGTCGTTTCAAAATTAAAGCCTGAGCGGCCGCTGCAAAATGTACATAGCGGAAACATTAATCTCTAATTAGGTTACTAAAGGTTTAAGGGTTGAAGAACAGCTCAAATATATGGTTAAACATCCTGGATTGGAGCCTGCTTGCCTGCCTGAATATCTACTCTTTGCAGAATGCTGGCCAAATATACAGAGCTATGGTCCTCTACATTTGATATGCATACACCAGTAAGTAATGCTTTGTTACAGAAGTTAATAAAATAAAGTATTTTCTTGACACTTGACTGTTTATTTCAATAACAAATCTTGTGCCTAATTTCATTTAATAGTGTAGACCAGGGCTGGCCAACCCTGTTCCTGGAGAGCCACCATCCTGTAAGTTTTCACTTCAACCCTAATATAGCACACCTGATTCTAATAATGACCTTAAGGAAAGCTGAAATATGTTGCCCCCAACAATGGTTGCTGTGAAAACTTACAGGATGGTGGCTCTCCAGGAACAGGGTTGGCCAGCCCTGGTGTAGACAGTGTCAAGATTTATTTACATCAGAGGGGGAAAAAAACTATAAAAAAGCATTGAAGATGATCCATAGGAGCATATGAATATTTATTTAGATAACAATAACACAAACCAATGATAAATCTCTGTAAGACTAAATATGAGAATCAATTGTTCAGTTGCTACAGATCTCTCTCCTATCGTTCATTTGTGAGCTTGTGATAGGGATAAACTGCCCCCCGCTTGAACCTTGACACAAAGCTGGCAATGACATCCTCCTTGTCCGGCTTCTTATACTGCGCTGATAGGTCCTCTGGGACAGGGATGGCCAACAGCGCATTGGTGTATGGGGTAGGGTTGACGAAGACATTCTCTAAAATAAGTTCCATAATGTCAGCAACAACCTGTATCATGGAACACAAGCACATCATTTTTTGTTAATGGCTGTTTTTTTTACATTTTTTTTGTATTTCATCTATGTTTTATCAAGAGAAATACATTTTAGAATTCTAAAATATGTGTTTGAATTGGGTGTCTTCTGAGGTTTAGCTGTGCGCTCTCCCTTCCTAGCCTTGGGAAATTAGATTTTGAAGAGTGGTATACTTTGGGCCTGTGGTCGGTCTGCATTTTCATGATAATGCATGGCAGCCAGGTAGAGTCTGAAAGTACAAGACAAAACGTGCTAATATTAACAGACATTTTAGGCTACATTATCCAAAAGTATTGTGTAAACACACTTTCTTTTACCTGCACAGCATTCTAATAAAGGGGAAAACAACATTCTTTGGGGCAAAACGAAGGATGATGGCATGGAAAGCCTCCAACGATGAAGGTGGTGTTGGAGGCTCAGTTTTGCTACATCCTTCAGCGTTCTTTTGTTTGTCAGCAACTTCTCCAACTTGTAGAAAGATGGAGTTGCTGCAGACAATAAGAAAATATCATATTAGAAAACAACACAGTACAGAATATTACAACAATGATCTCTTATAGATTTCTGAAAGGGACTAAATAACTATATGTAGTTGTCAACATCTAATGAAAGCGAAGAGAAATTCCAGAATAATTACTAACTACATCAAAATTAAATGTGTGGAAGGTGGGAAGTGCATACCTTCACTTCTTAAGTGGGGCCGCAGTCTTTAAGGATAGCTGTGTGCCTACATTATGTGTTTTCAGGTGGTCTGTCTGGCAGGCATCATCCCTTGAGAGAAGCAGCTGAATGTAAACACTTGATGTGCTGGCGTGTGTAGAGACGACGAGGTCAAATTAGTAATCAGTTTATTACTTTTTATATATTCCAGCTGCACGTTGAAGATAGATGATAAGCATGTTTATTGAATAACATTAATACATACACTTAAATCTATGAAATTATAAATCGATATTACATCATATTTTTACATATTTTATATTTCATATCTTAAAAGTTCTTACATTTTTTTTATTACAAATGCATCAAGCTCTGCAGAAACCTGATAAAAAGCCATTGTCTTGAATCAGGTGTGAAGGGGAATACATGAACGGGCCCATGTATTTAGGAAGAGTTAACAGGCCATAATTATCTCCTCACCTGTAAAACACAAACTACTGCGGTCACGTAGCTGGTAAAAGACCATTGTATTCGTCTGTAGTAAGGTAGCCACCAGAAATTCGTAAATATTCGGGATATTCTATATACAAGCAGATTAAATCAGTGTCTGTAGCCCCATTGCTGTGAATTTCCACATTCTAATCTGATCACCCTGGTTTGCAGAAGTGCACACTTGTCATTTCAATGAGGGGAAAGGCGGATATCGCGCGCACCGTAACACCAACAGCAGAATGGTTATCCAAAATAACAAAGATGTGTACAGTACAGCACTCGCATTAGTGTGTAAAAAAATTAACCCACTGGTTCTTTAGAGGTTCGGATGAAGGAAGTAAAAACATACTTTTGTGTTCTTTTGTACATCTGAGCAAATGCCATGCTTCACTCGTTTGCAAGCCAAGATGTCTCTCGAGGTAAAAACAATAGTTGCGCGATTGTAGCTGACTTTCTCATGGGCGGGCCAAATTCTCTGGGCGGGCAAAACAGAGAAAGGGGAAGTAACATTTCCCCTTATGACGGCATAAGGGGAAAAGTTCTGAACAGCTCGTTTTAGCTTTAATATTCTCAAAGTCAGAGAAAGATACACAGTGCTTGTTTTTACCTATCGCCATTTCTAGCCACTGGGGGACCATAGTCAGGCTAGATTAACTAATATTAATGTTTAAAAATGCCATGGGAACTTTAAACATGAATGTCATGCCCCCATTTAATATGTGCCTACTTTTACGCCTTTACATTAGAGATTTGATCATGTTTTGCTTCTCTGTGTTTATTATAAAGTGGAATACCCATCTCAACACATGGAAATACAGCATGTGACTGGAACAGGTCTCTATCCTGCTTAGCGGCAGTTTGTTGCTGGAGGCATCCGTTTTTTAATTTTGTTTTCTCCCGATCTACTGCATGATCGTGTCTCAGGTGCTGGAAAGGTTTTGTTATGAGAGTACCTCGCAGCAATCATTTAATTGCAAAATTGCACAGGAAGGTCGTATGTTAACCATTTGATCCCTTAAAGGACAACTCCGGTGCAAAATGAACCTAGGGGTTAATAAAACATTGGTACCGATTCAACCGTTCTCTGGGATATGTTTTCATGCTAATCGAATGTGCCCAGTTTTAGTGTGAACTGATAATTACCTTACAATGCTAGTTGTGATGGCATGGATGAAGCAAAACTAAATCTCTATTTCATACCACTAATAACACTCAAAATAGCACCACACTTTCACAGTAGCATAATCATGGTCCCTACATGCAACACTAAGCATTAAGAACTTTGTAAGTGTACACAGAGTTTATTAAAAAGATACTTTAAAAGACAGTACTGTTTGCGTATACAGCCAGACGCCATCTTCGGAAAACAGACTCGACCAGTTGAACCACAAACGCTGTGCTAGGTGAGCCATATTACCTGATGTAAATATTATGTTCTTTACTGTCATCCATTTTGACATTTTACATTTTAGTCATGCTCTTAGATGCTCTTATTCAGAGTGACATACACTGAGTACAGGGACATTTGGAACAACATAGTGGTAGGGCCTTTCCCAAGGACACAACGACTAATTTTCTAATATTGATATGCAAAAAGCTTCAAACTCAATGTTACTGACAGTTAAATGTTGCTAGAAAGTCAATCTATTTTCTTACAGATGTAAAAATAAATGAATATATTGTATACTTTGCCAAATATCTCTATTTTTCGTGTGGGTGGGGGGCAGAAAATCTATGAAATACATTTTTAGGTTGGGACCACCTGCTATAAATGTTGTGAATCCACAGCTACAGTATAAATTGAGAGAACAGCAAGAAAAAAGCAAATAACAAGCAGGTTATTTAGGGCATTCTGTCTCGAGCTTAATAAATATATGCATAAAGCCTTTGTTTTTTCCTCTACTTGTCTCCCTCTCATTCTTCACCCCTCCATTTCTCTATCCTTTTCTCTCTCTCACCCTTTATCTCTTTCCATTTCTCTGGGCTTCCATCTTTTGCTCTACCTACATCGTCTCCATCCCTACCCAGCCAGCCACAGGACTCATTGACTACGACCAGCTGGAGATGACTGCTAGTCTCTTCCGCCCCAAGTTGATCATCGCAGGCACCAGTGCCTATGCACGCCTCATTGACTACCCTCGTATTAAGAAGGTAAAGACACTTTCTTCTGCTCAGTATCTCTTACAACCTCTCACTTTCTTTCCCTTGCTATGTGTGTATACACAAGTATTTTATGCTTTAGAAAGTGGTGAAAAATGGAGAGTGTGCTTAAATAGAAGCAGACCGGAACCCAAGCCAAATGTTGGGAATGCTAGACTTTTCCTATATTTCTCCCTACATCACTCACACCATATCACGATTCCTTTCTTTTGCCATTTAGCTATCCTGAGTGTGATGGCAGTTCTCATTGTCTTGTAGGGTGACTGTACATGTTCTTGTTTTAACTGTCTCACTAACTCTAACGCTGCCATGATTCTTTAGCCTATTAACACTAGAACCACTGGGACTTTCACACTACCTTTAACTGATATGTGCTGATGCCGTTTGGCATCATTAACGTACTAATATTTCCATTAGCATTACTGTATCCAGCAATCAGGATCACACCTACTGAGTTATCAGCTTTAATAAAAAATATTAAAAAAGGAGGAATTACATGAAGAAAATAATGTTTTGTTAGAAATATTATGTAACATTATAATACAAAAAAACAACTTCTTACAGAACACAGGCTGTAGCATATATAAGTGTTTTAGGCTCTAAAAGTCTATACATTTTTTATTCCACCTACTATTTTATTCTGTTATGATTTTGTTTTCAATACATTACCTCATGCTGTTCATCTGTTTTGCTGTGTTCATGCGTTCATCTGAACTTAACTGAATTTTTTTCCAGTCTTGTTCAAAGTTATATTTGACACTATTAAGTCTATTTATACTAGATTTATACTATTTGTGTTTTAGTTCAAAGGACTTTAAGTTTTATATCTTACGTTTGTATTTTTTATACATTTTATTTATCAGAAATTTAATATATTGTGATGTCCCTCAGATCTTTTTCTAAATACATTACGGACTTTTCAGATTTCAAAATATCAGATTTTTAATCACCAAATGTTTGTATCGATATCTGCCTTAAAATTCCTTTATCGGTCGGCCTCTAATTATTCTATTGAAAGACACATCGGGCCCTATCTTGCACCCAGTGCAATGCATGGCAAAGCCCAAACGCACGTGTCTTTGCTTGTTTAAGACTGACTCAGTTGTCAATTTGTATGTCATTGTTATTTTAACAGCAAATTAGTCAAATGCACCTAGGCATATGCACAGCGCGTGTACACTATGCTTGTTGCACACACACAGTGAAGCGCAGTAGCAAGCAAACATGCAAAAGATTATCCCTCTTTCCAAAGGGGGGGACACGCTAGACCCATATCCATCCTGCCCTATCTCTCTAAAGTCTTCTAAAGCTAGATTAACAATCAGATTGTTAAACATTTAGAATCCAACAGCACACTCTCTGCTATGCAATCAGGTTTCCGCGCTGGCCATGGCTGCACCTCTGCCACACTTAAGGTCTCAAACGATATCACAAATGCCATTGATAAAAGACACTACTGTGCCGCTATTTATTGACCTAGCCAAGGCGTTCGACTCAGTCAATCATCACATCCTTATTGGTAGACTCAGCAACCTTGGCTTTTCCAGTAACTGCCTCGACTGGTTCACCAACTACTTCTCTGACAGGGTTCAACATGTCAAATCTGAGGGTCTGTTGTCTGGACCTATGGATGTCTCTATGGGGGTGCCACAGGGTTCGATTCTTGGGCCGACACTTTTTTCTATGTATATAAATGATGTTCCTTGTGCCTCCAGTGACTCTCAGATTCACCTCTATGCAGATGACACCATATTATACACATCCGGCCCTTCATTGGACTCTGTATTAACTAACCTCCAAAAGAGTTTTGACTTGTAGTCAGAAGGTTGCCAGTTCGATTCCCGACTGAGCCAAATGTCGTTGTGTCCTTGGGCAAGACACTTTACCCTAATTGCTCCCAGGTCGTTGCTGTAAATAAGATATTGTTCTTAGTCAACTTACCTGGTTAAATAAAGGTTAAATTAAAAAAAAAAATATATATATATACTGACTTGAACAGTATTAGATATATATATATTTTAAATATATTATTCACCAACTGTTATTTGCACTGTTACCATTTGCACAGTCATACTAGTGTTAACTTATTCATTGTATTTAAGACAGAGATAAAGACAGAGATAAAGACAGAGATAAAGACAGAGATAAAGACAGAGATAAAGACAGAGATAAAGACAGAGATAAAGACAGAGATAAAGACAGAGATAAAGACAGAGATA
>JACXGM010031941.1:0-12802 GCA_016801145.1 Umbra pygmaea
GTTTTAAATGAGAAATTGTTCTCACCGTGCCCACCTGGTTAAATAAAGGTTAAATAAAAAAAAAAAAAATAAACTTCCCAAAACATGTGAACTCAGCATGTAACTAGAATTTAACTGAAAAGTAGCTTTAACCAACACTGAATCATAGGAGTTGTGTCTAGCCTGACATCTGTAATGTCAAGTACAGTAAGTTGCTTGACAGTGAGTTGAATGGGAGTTGAAAATGTTGAAAGTGGGTCCCTGTTTTTATGTTGCTGGCTATACTGCCTCAAGTACCTGAGGACAAATCATAGTGAACATATATCTATAGCTTTTGTTTCGGCATGAGCTATAGTTTTGCTGTTATAGAGCAATCTGGCAAGTATGGTATGTATAATGTACGCATAACCATTGTTCTTAAAACTTTTTTTATGTTTTTCAAAAAAACTCAATCTTTCCATATGCTTAAAACATCATAAAACCGGCCTTTGTTAAGAGTTCACTAATATAATTAAGGAATTACACACTTTGATATGCATTGACCTTCGGGCTTTTATTTTGAAGGTTTTGTCATTATACCGAACATATGACGTCATCTGAAGTGTTGCTAGTCAGGGTCTGTGTCAGAATACTAGTAGTGACAAGCTAGCACACTTAAAGGCAATGTGGATAGCTTCCAGGACTAGACAAATAATATTTTTATTCTCAGTCACGACAGCGATGTGAACATAGCATGAAGGCTGTCTCTTGATACAAAGTGTAAAAACAAATAGCTAGCTATGTTGTAGCTAGTCGCAAGTGTTACCAGTAGATGGTGAAACCAGAGACGGCATCTAGGCTACACAGTCAGCCTAGTTGTAGTACTCCCTTTGCCGACAACGGTCACCCGGAAGGCCGCGCTCTGACTACTGTACAGTACAGGGGTTGGGATTTAAACAACTTTCCAAGAACGTCTGGACGGTGTGAAGCAATTACACGAAACTACATAGATATCTACTGAACCTAATACTGATGATGGACTCTTTGACGTTCATAAGCGACGACCAGTGCCTGGCAATATCCTTTTAAAAGTCTGTGTGTGCAATGTTATGTATTGCTTTACCTTTCTGTCGTGAACTGTCAGCTAAGTTACGATAGTTAGGAAGCTAACGTCAGCAAGCTAGCTTGTTGGCTAGCAAATTCGGTGTGAAACCGTAACTTGAATATTGTCTCACTGTTTATCTGGGCTGGCTTGAATTGAATGTAAACACACATTAACGCCAACATCTATGTACATAGGTAGCTACTGTCTTGCATGTCTAATACTTGCCAGCGTATATTTTTAAACCCCAGTTAGCAGTTAGCCAGCAAGGATCCAGCTGTGTATGTCTTGAATGTGAATACCCCTTCTACTACTACTAACCGGCTTCGTTTAGCTAAAGTTTTCTAAACTGTACCTAACAGTGTACTGTAGCTAACCGAGCAATCATTTGCTTGATTCACACTTATATGTTCATCATTACTTACTGTTAAGTAAACTATTTTTCTGACAATAACATTACAGTACAGTGTCACACATATCTAGCCTACACATATTATCCACAGCATCCAGTCAAGTCGCCCAAATCATAGCGAATATTGTGGTTATTAACGTTAGGCCTATTTAGACTTGAATTATTAAGTTCGAGTCTGTTTCCCTGATCAGTAATAATTGCTGCTGGTTCCTTAATAGTGATGTTCAAACTGTAAAAGGACAGGAGCTTAGGCCGTCCGGTCAGAAGGAGCCCAGGCTGCTGTCACTGATTGAGCGCTCAGGGAACTTTGTGTAAGTTGGCTAACTAACATAAGATAACTTGCAGTGTCAATGAGAAAATGTTCTCCGTAAACATGTCTGTTAATTTTCTGCCTTTCTTACTTACAATGGGGCCATAATAATGAGTTGCATTCAAGTGAGGTTTATTTTTGTCAAGCCAGCAGTACTGTACGTTTGAGAATGCACATTGAATTTCAAAACCTCTACGACTGTTGCTTGCGTTGCATTTTGTTTCTATGAACCATTTCCTTGAGAATGTCTGCAGGATACCACACCAATGTTGGGCAATTACGTTTTGTTGTTCTCAATAACTGACACATTGTACGATTATGGTAATAAGTGATGTAACATTTCAGGAAACAGTTCAGCATAACAGCAGTAGGCAAATCAGTAATTCCTGACAGAAAGAGCCTGAATTGACTTGTACTGACTGGAAGGGGGTTTATTTCAAAGTTGACAGCCTAGGGCTTTCATGTCAGAATCACAACGTTGGGGCAGTCAGCTGATAAAAGTTCACTTTTTCTACTGCAGTCAAATCTTTTAGGGTAAAAATGCAAAGTTCAGATCTCATTCATGTTGTGGAAGACGTGTTAGTAGGAATAGGATCAAGTATAGCATCCACTGTCTCACTCTTTATATTGCTTTATCTGACAGTTCAAGCATGTAGTTTCCTATTCAAAATCTGAAAACGCATGCGTGCTTGGGTAATGTTTTCAGTTAAGCAGTAGACTTCAGTGCACGCTCGCCTCAGTAAGATCCACCGTAGCACTGCGGCTGGTGGGTTGGTGCGCGCATGCACGATCGAGGGTTAGAGTCTATCTCCAGTGCCAGCCAGCATGTTGCCTATTATGCCTGCATTCCATCACCATGTCCGACGCTCTAATGATACTCACATGAGAGCACACAAACGTCCTGGTGGACCTCCTGAGTTCATTTACAATCACCCAGAGTCAAGCCCAGCAGTAGCCTTGGTAGCAGGCCTGATAATGTTAGTGACTTGGCAGAGGGGAATGTGCTCTCCACGTAACGGCTGTCAGGAAGGATGCTAGTGGAGGATGACTGGAGGCATTTAACTCCATTGGAAAATACATTTTCTCCCCTCAAGTTGTTACTTGCAGGGAGATTTTTTTAGGGACAGCGGTTGCCATGGTGACTACAGGCCTACTTTTTAATGTTTGATTTTGCCTGTTTCGTGAGACGTTTTCCTGTGTTGACTTGTGTGTGTTGTTGCCCACTGAAACATGTCCAGCTTAGCTGGTTTGCAACAAATCGTCCTGAGACAAACACGTGCAGGAAGAAGCCAGGGTCGACATATTTTCCATTTCTCCAGGGTAATCACATTTCCTTTTAAGAGTGAAAAGGAAGTGCTGGCTCATTCTGAGCAACACGGCCTCGGCGGCTCCCGCACAACTGCTGTCAGAGAGTGGAACATGACCCACATTAACCAAGCGTCACAGCTCAGACTCGCGCTCCATTTCATATGGATTAAAACTCTGGCCTTATATTCATTTCCCGGTAAGCTGTTTGTCACGTGAATGGCATTGAGCGCAGAAGCAGACGCCTCGAACACAACATTTAATTAACCCGCATATCCGCTCCAAAGCTTTAATATACTGACCTAATCAGTTTTCATTCCATTGCATTTGAATGTCTTGCATGAAGTGTCAACAGTGTTCTGGTTAAGTAACGCAAAGAGATGTTGATGTTTTTTTATGCAGAGTGCTCTGCTTAGTCGCTATGGAGACTCAAATCTTGCTTTGCCTTGTGCATGAGGTTTTATGCAAATTGTATCAATGGAAGGTAAACCATTCAGGGTGGTGTATCGAATAATTTCCTCTTCTTTCCTTCTACCAGGTTGGGTGTTTTGGCTTACCCTGATGCTGTCGTGTCCTGTCCAGTACCTCAGTTGTCCATTCCAATCAATGGGAATTTCCAGTTAGTGCAAGGTATGTGACGAGACGTTGCCTTTCCATACAAACTGTCATGTCGTATTTGATTTAGCTACAAGAAGGTTTTTGAACTGCCACAGGCTGGCTATCAAACCCTCATGGTAGCGTACTGTTGTGCTGCCAGTCACAAAACCAACAGTTATTTGTAATTCTAGTACAGCCCTTCTTCTTGAAAGCATGCAGGCATTTACTACTTCACATTCCTTCTTATTACCATGGTAGCAGTGTCTACCCAAAGTTATTATTGTATGTCGTAGTGCAAGTCCAAAGTACTTTCTTTATTTGTTTTTAAACTCTTACCAGGCATTGTTTGAAAGTCAACAGCTAGCTTAGCTGCAGGATGCAACTTCACTTAACCCCCCCGACCTTTGAGCTTCAAGTTTACAACTTTTCTTAACTGCAATTTTCAGAGGCTGAAGAAGCACTGCTCATTGACTTGCCAATAAATAGTAAGTAAGACTTTCTCAACAGTCAACGCCTTTTTTCACTCTCTTTAATTGTGTCTAATGTAGATTTCACAGAATTCACCATGGTTTATTGTTTTTGTTTCCAGGTTTATTTATACATTCTGCCTTACAACGTTCAATTAACCTAAGAAGGCAACAGTGTGAAAACTTAAAATAACAGAGTTGAAAAAGTGATGAATCTCATGATTTAATACTACATAGAGCCACATTTTGCTATAAATTAAAGCCGTCAGTCTGCTTGGATACGTCTGTACTGTATTAGCTTTGCGCACCTAGATTGGGGAATATTTGCCCATTCTTCATTGCAGAATTGTTCAAGCTCAGTAAAATTTTATGGTGAGCTGCGATTGACTGCTGTCTTCAAGTCCATTCACAGATTTTCAATTGGATTTAGTGTTTTTCTGCATAGTGTTTTTTGTGCTGTGTTTAGGGTAGTTGTTGTGCTGGAAGGTGAACCACCTACCCATCTTCAGCTGTTTAGCAGAGTGCTGCAGGATTTCCTCAACAATTTTGGTGTACTTGGCAGCATCCATTTTCCCTTCAGTCATGACCAATTGGCAAGTCTCTGCTGAATAGAAAGTCCCTCAACGTTGCCATAGGCCTCTTGGTAGCTCCCTGATCAATGTACTCCTGTCTCGTTCATCCAGTTTGGAGGGACGACCTGATTTAGACAAGCTGTTGGTGGTGCCATATGCTTTCCACTTCTTAATAATGCTCTGAACTCTACTCAGAGGGATAGTTAGGAAGCCTTTGACCCAGAGTTGTCCCAGAGTCCTTTTAAAAGCACCTTTTCAACCATGAGCCGCTTTCCGACCAAGTAGTTACAGGAATGTAGTTATAGGAACAGTCCACTTCTAAACAGTTCTACTAACTACTCTCCCCAAAAACCAATTTTGCTATTTGCATTCACACTGGTTAAGTGGCCATAGGAACTGGTAGGAGGGATAAAGGAGTGACGCAAGCACCGCAATAGGCTTTTATAGCGTCGTCACTAGACTTTGGTGTAGCGCTACATACAACATTTCACAGTTTAATGTTTGTAACACTGGGTGTATGATTGGAGAAAAGTGTGTAAATCATCTTATGTCTGCGGATGATCTGGTTGTGTTCAGCCCAAGTAGTGCTGGGTTCAGGGTGGGAAATTAACTTTTTTGTCATCCACTGTGGCTGGTGATTTTTTACCAGCCACTTTTTCCCAAATTCAAATACATAAAAGAAAACACACTAGTATATTCTATATTGCTTCAATACATTAAATTCACTATGAATACACCTGTTATTAATATAGGTCAATTAATAAAGGGACATTTAGTGAAGACAAGTCTGAGATGAATAATTTTTAAGATGTGCTAATCTGTTTGCTAATTGTATGTCCAACTACCATATTTTAGTCAGCTACTTTTAAATCACTCATGCAACAGTAGGCAGTATCAACTTTGAGAGGTGGAAAACTTTGCTGTTGTAACACCTGACGAACACCACGATATTTACACATTTGTAAATTCATTTTCTAATAATCTGTTTGGAAAACATCTGGGATTACTAATAAAAATATTGAAGCATTGGTTAAATGATTAGATGATTAGCAGACAGTCTTATCCAGACTGATTTACAGTGCATTAAGCACAGGGGCATTCTTCCTGGAGCAATTTAGGGTGAAGTGCTTGGCCCAAAGACAACAACATTTGGCACAGCAGGGAATCTAACCAGCAACCTTCTGACTACTAGTCCGACCCCCTAACCACTGAGCCATCTGACCCCCAATAATCACCCATCAAAGTTGCAAGTGCTTCTTCAATAATGAAATGAAACATCTTACAACATTAAATATAATAAGAAACCATATTATGGAGATGTAAGATACTTGAATTAGAATCCGCTGTTAATAAATTAAGTTACAGTTGAGAAGTGGGACATTGCGCATGTAAATGTCTCTGGGAAAACGAGAGCGGCGTTAATCAGAATCCAATCATTATCGCAGACTAAACGAGTGACTTGAGTGACAGCTGAATCATCCAATGAGCGTTTAGAATTCTGTGCTGTATGTGTGTGATTTTCTTTTTTCGATAACATAAAATCGTATCATAATCACATCAACTTCCCCATATCTGTAATTATACACGTTTTGTCTTTGACATTTTCTATATTGACTTAATCTAGTTTACTCGGGCTTACTACTGGGAACTAAATTTATTTGTTTTTCTTCTTTACCGCACTATGTTTATGGTACCCCAGCTAAAGGCTGGAGTTCTCACAGACTAGCTCCGCGAAAACCAATCAAATATTCACCTTGACAGAAGTGCATCTTTCTTTGTTAATGAGTAAGCTTCCGCATTTTTGTCAAACGCATTTATCTCCAATCCGAAACAAGTAATCTAGCCGAATAAAAAAAACATATCATATGTTGTACAATTCACCCGCCAGAGTGGCTGGTAGATAGTGAATAGTTACCCGCCAATGTGAAAATCTACCCGCATTTGGCGGGTGGCGGGTGTTAATTTCCCACCCTGGCTGGGTTCCTACCGCAGCTTGCTGTTATTTCAGATTATGAGGCTGAAAACGACATCCAATACAATTTAATAAAAAGAATGTTGTGTTGATAATGTCCTAATAACGGAGTTCAAACCGCGGCATTTAAAAACTAGGCTGGAGTCATAGAAATTGAGTAGCTACTTAACACAGAAACACAAAAGACGAAGGCTCCAGCATAATATGTAGCATTATACGCAACAGACAAACGAAGCGACCTGCGTAATTTATAAGTTGGACCAATCAACGTGGACCTAGAAAAAGGGAAAATGGAAAAGCCCTGCTCTGGAGTAGGAGCTAAAAAGGTTATAGGAACGGCGGTGCGAGGAACTAAATAATCCCGCAGTTTCTTCTATCGGAAAACAAGAAAAAAAGGGTTATATGAACGTTATGTTCTAGGAACTGCAAAAAGCCCTGCGGTCGGAAAGCGGCTATGGTGTATCCTTTGCATTTCCATGCATTACTAGTAATGTAGTCATCCTGGAGGAGCCGGTTTTCTTTCGGAAGTATTCAAAACCACTACAATTGATTTTTAGCATGATCTGGGAAGTTTCTGTTTATTACCTGAGCAAGTTTATAATGGTTACTATAAGGGGCTGATCACTTATCCAAACCAGTTATTTCACTAATGAATTGTAATAATTGTTCTGTATTTTCACATTGATGTTTAGGGTTATAATGTGTCAATACAGCTGGCAAAAGTGGGATGTTATTAATTTTAATTTTCAGTGTGTAATCTGACAAAAAATAACAGTTTTGACAGGGTTTGATGATTTTCTATAGGTACTGTGTGTTGAATGCCAGTGTTGTAGCTACATTAAATATTGGCTCCATTCATGGACAATCCCCTGTGTTCCAGATCTCTGCAGCTTTACTTAGTCTCTAAAGTTTGTCACAAGTTGCCTATGGCAGTGGGGCAATAAGCTCTGTAGAAATGGAAAATAATTCCTGTGGCTAGCACTCACTTCAATTAAGCAATGAAATGGTTGAACACTTGTTTGAACAGCATTCTCTGTCATAGAGAGTGTAATGTAATGGCATATGAGAGTTAAACTTTTTCCAAGATGCATATTCTTTTCCAGTGTTTAGGCCTTGTGCTGGTTAGTCACTCCTGCCTTGTCACTTGCCTGTCCCCTGCATCAGTTGCCCATTTGTGTATTAAATAAGACATATTGATTTGAATGGTTCGTTGTGGCCCCTTAGGGGAGTCGTTATGTGAATGGTGTGTTTCCCTCTAAACCTGCAGCTCACATTAGGATACGGGTCAGAGGAGATAAAGCCCCCGAGTTGCTTCTGGAAGTTCAAGCTGATGAGCGCAGTCACATATTCTTCTCCGAGGTGAAGAGAGCCAAGCAGCTGTGTGAGTCAGGTTCTACTTTTCTCTTTTCTTTCCATTTGTCTGCCTGTCTCTTTTGGTTTGTCTTTCTTTGTCTTAGTTTCAATCTCTTCTGATGTTTCTCTTACTGCTCTATCTCTCTGTCACTGCTCTGTGCCCTCAGTACGTCACTACTTCCTGTGTTGTATTATTAATTGAGTCCGCCAACATGTGTTGACCCAGGGTGGCTCAGTTACATTGTTTTCCCTGGTTCTCTCATCTCTCACACGTCTGCCGGTGACATTCCCCAGGAAAGTTTGAGTTTAGAGTTGTCTTACTGTTGTCCTCGACCAATGTAATAAATAAAATCTAACAGTCACTCAGATTATTTAGCCGATATGGTTCTCAAATAATTTATGTATTGTATTCCCAGTTAGAAATGAGATGTTATACTGTATGCATCTATTTAACTTCTGTGACTGAGACATAAGAGGTGATACAAAGGTTTTAGACACCTCTTTAAGTTTACCATGGTAATGGAGTGATTTTTTTCTCAGAATATCTGTCACTTGCTAGCTTGTATCTGACTATTTCTTTCAAGCAGTTTCAGTTCAAACAATTAACAACATTCCTGTATGTAAATTACACAAAGTCAGAAACTAATTAATTTGGGGTTAAGTATCACGTGAAAGAAATATTTTATGAATACAAAGGGATTAGGCTATATTGCCTGCTGAAAACAACACTATATTTATTTATAAACCTTTTATTTAGCCAGGAAAAAAAATAATTGAGATTAAGAACATCTTTTTCAAGAGCGTCCTGGCCAAGACAGGCACCAGCAAGTTAGCACAGACATGACAATATAACTTAAGAACACCGTAAAATCACATTATTAAACATACCGGTTATAAATGTTCAACATATTAATAACAATTACAGTTTAAAGAATTTGCTTTAAGTTCTTTAACCAAGGACTTAGTCATTAAGCGATACCAGATCAACAAGATTCAAGTGACATGGTAGTGAGTTCCAGGACAATGGCACAGAGTGCTTAAAGGGCCTTTTAGTAAACTCAGTCTGGGCTTTTGGAACTGCGAGCTAAATGACAGCCTGAGAACGAAGAGAGTACCAATCCACATTTCCATGATATAAATATCATATAATATAAATACCAAACCCAAAATAAAAATACCAGATAAGGTGGTAACACACCCAAAATGACCTTATAAACAAAAGTATACCAATGATTGAGCCTACAATTGGCTAGAGATGGCTAGCCAACCGGGGCATATAAAGTGAAATGATTAGTAAGTGCTTAGCAATTTAAAATAAATCTTAATGCTCCATGATATAGAGCAGGGGTATTCAACTCTGGACCTCGAAGCCAGATCCACTCCACTTTTTCATTGCAACCCTCTAATCTGAGATTTATTTAGACCTGGGACACCAGGTGAGTCCAATTAAGTTGAGGTAGAACAGATAACCAGCAGGCTCCGGACCCCGTAGGGTTAGAGTTGAATACCCCTGATATAGAGTATCTATTGATCTCATGAGCAAAGGCATTCATAATATAATATCTAAAATATCACCATAATCCAGCACAGGCACACAAGCAAATGAAACTATTTGTCTTTTGTCTTCATAAGAAAAACAGACAATAAATCTGCTATAGTATAGTGATGTAGAAACCACATTTTTTCTTCAGTTTTTTTGTAAGATGTTGAACATGCAATTTAAAAGAGAGGCCATCGTCAATTAATTAAAATTCCAAGATATTTACAAGATGTTACCCCCTCAATCACATTCCCCTGACAAGTAGTCATTTAAGGAAAGGGTCTAATTTTAGCCTTAGAAAATGTAATTAGTTTTGTTTTATCAGTATTCAGGATGAGCTTTAATTGACACAATGTGAGTTGTACAGCATTAACAGTAGATTGCATGTTCTGAAAAGCTTCAGTCAGGGTAGCAGTGTAATAATCAGCGTAAAAGTAGAAGTGCATTTATGACATCTTTACCTAGATTACTTCTAAACAACTCTGTGTAACTCAAGAAGATCTAAATGCATTGCTGCATAAACAGAAACAGTGGTGGACGACATGTTTACAGATGCCTTGCTTTTTACGTCTACAGTTGAGTCCAAAAGCACTCAAGTCAAGAACATGGATCCTGTGGTATCAGCACCTGCTGTGCCGTCTCCCCGCGTGGCCTCGACCTCCTACCCCCCTGTCCCTCCACAGAGAGGGGTCCACAAATCTGCCAACTCTCTCCCCAAGCCAAGCGGCGCCCCTCCACCACCCCCCCCTCCCATCCTCACCAACAGCTCTGCAGCCCCCCAGACCAGCACAGGTACAAACACATAATCAATTAAGCATTTTATTATGAATAATTACTTAATAATAATATCAAAGATACACACATCATCCCAAATTACAGTAGAGTGGTCGGATGGAGCATTTATACGCACAGAAAATACTGGGAATGTTTTGAGCGTTCTCAACCAAATCTGTGTGTATCTCAGCTGATAAACGGGACCCAGCTCTGGCCCTGGCCACGGACTTTGGCTTCGAGGACATGTTCAACCATTCGCTCAAAGTGGAGGAGAAAAAGAACCTACAGAACCGCACGGTGCCCCCCCGGGAAGCCCCTCCAGTTCCACCACTGCCCCCCCGGAAAGGCTCCTATGCACCCTCCAACCCCCTCCCACCCACACCAGTTCCCACCCACAAAGAGAGAGCCTCATCCATCCAGACAAAAGATGCCAACTTCATCACACCTTCCAAGTCTGAGTGAGTGTTCATATTTTTTATTGAGAAGAAGTTCTCATTTGCAATTGTGACCTGGCCAAAATAAGGCGCAAGGTGCAAGGCGACATTAAGTTAAACATAGAGTACAAACATTCTACTACTCTGTACACTGCATTCAACTGCATTCATCTGCACATTCAACTGCACTCTTCTATCTTTCCCCCTTATCGTACCCTTTGTGTTATTCTTGTGTATTTGTATTCATGTGTAACTCTGTCTGTACTTGCACCTTTGCTTTATCTTGGCCAGGTCGCCATTTTAAATGAGAATTTGTTCTCAACGTGCCCACCTGGTTAAATAAAGGTTAAATAAAATAAAAATAAAATAAAATTCAGGTATACAGTTACACATATAAATGATATTAGGTTAGATAAAAAATACTTTACATTCAGGGCTAGTGAGCAGAGCTTGCAGTGGTGGGTGTTGTTTGGGGCATTGGTAACAAAACGGTTGGCACTGTGGTATACTACATCCAATTTCTTCAGCAGAGAGTTTGAAGTAGTTTTGTAGACAACATCACCAAAGTCAAGCATTGGGAGGATGGTCATTTTTACGAGGGCTTGTTTGGCAGGAAGGGTGAATGAGGCCTTGTTTCGGAAAAGAAAGCCAATCCTAGATTTGATCTTGGACGGGAGATTTTTTTTGTGTGTCTGGAAGGAGAGCGAGGAGTCTAGCCTAGGTACTTGTAATTTTTGACATTCCAGCTCGGACCCATCCAGGGTAGTGATGCTTGCTGGGCAGACAGGAGCAGTGTGCGACCAGTTGAAGATCATACATTTGGTTTTAACCAAGTTTAACAGCAGTCGGAGGCCACGGAAGGAAAGTTGCATGTCGTTGAAGCTCTTTCTGAGCTTTTCTAACACAGTTTCCAACGTAGGGCCAGATGTATATAAAATGGTGTCATCTGCTTAGAGATGGATATGAGAGTTGCCTGCAGCAAGAGCAATGTCGTTGATGTTTACAGAGAAAAGTGTTGGGCCGAGGATCGAACCTTGAGGCACCCCCATAGAGACAGCCAGAGGATCGTAGAGCAGACGTAACACACTGAACCCTATCAGAGAAGTAATTCGTGAACCAGGAGTGGCACTCGTTTGAGAAACCCAGGCCCTTGAGTCTGCCGACGAGGATGCTGTGATTGACAGAATCAAAAGCCTTGGCCAGGTAAAGGAAGACGGCTGCACAGTATTGACTTTGGTCAATGGCTGTTAAGATGACATTCAGAACCTTATGTGTTGCTGGGGTGCACCCACGACTGGATCGGAAGCCCGATTGCATGTCAGAGAGGCTGTGGTGTGACTCAAAATGGTCAACATTTTAATGTGCAACTCTGGGAGGCACAAAAAAATAATACATGCTGTTGCATACGTTTTAGCCAAAGATGTGTGCCCCATTAGCTCAGTTGAGAATGACAGCTCTAGAATGTTGTTGCATACTTTGGACAAGCGTTATAATTTGCCATTTCGCCACCATTTTACCAGAGTTGCTCTGCGTGCTCTATATGAGAAATGCTGTGTAGAAGTGGCTGATTAGGTGACAAAGGCAGAGTACTGATCTATGTTCGACAGTAGGGCTGCAGCTATCGATTATTTTAGTATTCGAGTATTCTATCGATCATTCCATCGATTAATCGAGTAATCGGCTAAGAAATACTTAGTTTTATTGAAGGGCTATAATGTACAATACTTTGGTTTAATTTTCTGAAAAAACAACATTTTTATTGCCTAAATTGCTTACAATATCATCTCTCAAAAAAACTAAATATTAGGTGCAACTAAGTGGCATCTTACATTGGTTTTTAAAGAAAACATATTCTAAAATGCAATAACTACCTCAAGGCATACATTAAGTTGTGCAACTTAACTCCCAGAATTACAAGTTTCAACCTGAGACTGATCTGTATATAGGCCTATAGGCTATGTATATATTAGTTATACTCAAACTATTTTAATGTATACATTTGATTA
>JACXGM010031942.1:0-12802 GCA_016801145.1 Umbra pygmaea
TATCTAACAAAATTAGTTTTGGTCAGAAGTGCAGTTTTTCTGTCAAGCTCGTTTAAGATGGCTAGCATTTTAATACAAATGTCAAGATGAAATAATGTGATTTATAATTCTCTGGTAATGTGCACTGTCTGTGTTTATTTATCTGAATATAATTCAGTTGTTTATCTAACACACAGACACGGACAGGACAACATCATCTCTCTCAAGACCCAAATGAATACAGAGGTGATTGTTGACTATCATCACATCAACAGCACCATGATGGAGCAGGTCAAGGTCACGGAGTTGCTTAGTATCCACATTACAGATGACCCATCTTGTTCTATTGACACCACCAACAGAACCAGGCCAAGAAAGCCCAAAAACTTGTTTCGGGCACTGGAACAGGGTGTACAGTTCTGTTATCTTTTTCTTGGATATTATACTGTATATTCTACATACAGGTTACAAGAGTTTTTTCTCTTACATAGTAGCTTCTAAGGCTAGGATACAACTCAATAAAGCTCATCTGCATCGATCTTCCTCTCACATACATATGCAAACCCAGTTAGACAGACTGACCTCTATAATAATTTTTTTTTTTTTTTACATTTGATACAAACCTTCACTGTTATTAGCTGCCTTTTCTCTCTTGCATGCTTTTTACATGTGTTTTTTGTTGGTGAAGAGCATGTAACATTCTCTGTGAAATCAGAAATTAGCCAGCACGTCTTGGATGTCTTCTGAGTTTAAGTTAAATGCCAAAATAGCTTTTTCAGCTACTGTACTGTCTATGGTTTGCAGCTTCCCCCATAGGTGTGTACATTGCACAGACTTTGCCCAACCTGTCTGGGAAAAGGGGGTTACACAGGGCTTTTTACACTTGAAGTTAAGTGGATACAACACCTCAGTTCTACCTCAGTATAACTAGCATGAGCCGTTTGATACTTATAAGATATATTGCATACATTGTGTGTTGTACATTTTTTTGATGCGTTAGAATCAGGGTTCAAAATTAGCACCATTTACCAGCCAAACGCTGCTAAAATATGCAGGTAGTTGGTAGATTTGCTTCAGTCACCAGCCAAAAAAACAATAGTTATCTATTGAGTGGCTGGTAAAATTTGAACATTCACTAGCTGTTTGGCTGGTAGATAAAAAAGTTATTTTTGAAACCTAGAATAGAAAGACAAAACTCTACATCTCACCACTGAAATTGAGGCTAGCCCATCATAATATGCTGTACAAAATTTTAATACACACCACGTTTTTATTAATAAAGCAGTTTAATTCTCAAGAACGCAGCTTCCTGGCCATCACAAGGATTCATTTGGCTCCGCTCTAAAATAGTTGGTCATTATTTACTTTGGTTGTCATGGAAGAGGGGCGATTTCTAACATTATGATTAGTAGTCCTGCTTATTTTCCGGTTTAAAAAAGTAAGGGTTTTGAGGACATTTTGCTTCCAGATGTGCAAACAACAAAGTTGGAACAAATGTCTGTAGTACTTATACGATTTTTTTACATGACCTCAGCAAAACAAATTGTACACAGCGGTGAGGTAAGTATTAAATTCATAATTTCGAGGTCCGGCCAACCGCCTATTGGCTGCTGCAAGCCCCATTGCGTGGATGAAGGCACGGAACAACTTCCGGGGCACGGAACTATCGCTTAAAATCTCTTTAGCCAATGGGGATGCACCCTTGTAAGGCCCACCCCCGCGAGAGGTATGTGCCAGAATTACAATCAAAAAGTTTAGAAGCGTAAACGAGAAAGCTGGGAGCGAAACTGCAAACGTGATAGAGAGAGCAAAAGACTGATCATTTTGAAAGAATTAGTAGGAACTGTAAACAAAATTACAAGTTATCAAACAAATAAAAGACCAATAGTTTACAACTACAAAAATGTTTTGTTTGCAAGTTTTAAGTTTTGCCTTTGAGATTTTTTTTTTGATTGAGTTAGTAATTATTGTTTGATATTATTGGCACAAATCTGATTCCATAAGAACGCACCCTACGTGTGGGAATGTTTTCTTATAAGCCAATCACATGAACACGATCACACAGCATTGGGAGCCGTACGGTTAACAGTACTGACGAAAGGACAACTGTTTTCTCTGCCTCTGCCAAGCATTTTAATATTTAAATTGATTCACTCATGTAAAGACTGATAAAAATGTGTTGCTGCAACATAAAATTGCATAGTCATATCTTTGAAATTATCTTATGAACAATATGTTCGGAATATGGCAGTGGTAGTGTCCCTGCCCCACAGTAGATAGGTCATCGGTTCGAATCCTGTCGTCTGTGTTTTAAAAAAATAATAATTATAGTCATTAATGTATAGACATAAGACATATTATTTTATTTACCTTTACAGAGAGAAATCAACTGAAACCCATGTCTCTTTTACAGCTTCTTTGTTGCATATGGGGCTGCTGTTTTGGCGGCTGAAGAACTTGAGGGACCTACACAATATTAGGCAGTTGGTCATAATGTTATGGATGATCGGTGTAAAATTCCTATGTATTATTCATGTTTGAATTATTACTGTAAGTAGTGTTACATTAAAAATAAGTGTTTGTAAATGTTAGATGTAAATGTTCAAACAATGCAGTGATGTTCACAGACCGCAAGCAGTTTGTAAATCAAGATATATTTGTGTGTGCATCAGAAATACATTTTTGAATCTTGTATGCATTTGTAAATTTTGTTTGCCTTTTCTGAATTTTTTGTGCATTTGTGAATTTTTTGTGCATTTGTGAGTCTTCTGTGCGTTTTAAATTTTGTGTGCATTTGTGAATTTTGTGCACATTTGTGTATCCTGTGTGTAGATTTATGAATCATGTGTGTGCATGTATGATTCCTGTGTGTGCATATGTGAATGTAGTGTGTGCATTTATCTTTATTGAGACTCTTTTAGCTCCATAGGTACACATAGTGACAGACTTTCTGTGGTTCTTTCTGAAAGGTTTGAAGTGAAGATAGCTTCCTACTATGTGCATTTATGGTATTTCAGGGCAGATAGATTATTTATATTATTTATTTACAAATTTACAATAATTACTATTTCATTAGTCCGTAAGCCAGCAGTGATGTTAAATGTATTTGCTTGTTATTTAACGTTAGCTAGCTAGCTAACCTTAGGTCTACAGTAACCTTTGGTAAAAAAAAACTCCACTGGCAGTGAGAGTGTAGGCTACTCGAGACAGAAATTACGTTATTGACATCTCAATCAAAATAATCATATCACAGTAGCCATAGATGATTTCTTTGTGAAACCATAATATTAGTGATAATCATAATGCTAAGGTATTGTACAATCATCTGCACTTACTGTGATATTGTTTTATTTAGATGTCAATGACATAATCTGTCTCACCGAGTTTATTTACATCATGTAGGTTAGACCAAAAGTTAGCTAACATTAGCAAATTATGTTACATTAATAGCTATTTGGCTTATGGATTAATGAAAAGTAATTATTGTAAATTACTTTAATTTTTAAAAAAGGCATATAAATCTGTCTGTATATTACCAAAAAATCACATTGTAAGAAGCTATCGTCACTTCAATCCTGTCAGGTACAATCACAGAAAGTCTGCCACTATGCCTAACTAACCGCTGAGTTAACGTTAGAGCAGCAGCCTCACCCAGGTCCTAGCGCCCACCAATTTAAGTATATGGTGAAATGTCATACACAATTGCACTGTTTACAAAAAACTGACAGAGAAAAAAATCTATTAATTTAAAGCTACATTGTGTATTTTTTGGAGTTCTGGAGTTTTTTGGATTCTTAACAAAAAACCCTTTGTTATTTCAAAAATATGTGCTCATTCATGTGTAACCAACTAATCAACTTCCACCAACTACCACCAACTAATCAAAGTATTCTCGTAAGCATAGAATCTTCCATTCAGAATACATACAAAGAAGTCACTCGAATTGTGGCAGCCATGTTATGCCTCCATCTTTAATACATTAGCCAAAGAGGGACATTCATGGAAATTCGACCTCTGCCTTTTGCGCTTTTACATTCAGTGGCACCTTGATGAATGCCAGCGGGAGATTACTCACGAATGCCGGCAGATTTGAAAGCCTGTTGAAGATGGAGGATCACACATATTCTCGAGGACATGTAATGGCAGCGCTGGCCCTAGCTATACAGTAGGCAAGAACGGTTCACCTGGCAACACAAACTCAGATGTTCCGTTTCAAAATAATAGCGCTCGTAATTCATTACAATAATCATAGTTAATTCATTGCATAGGTAGTGTCCATGTTCATGTGTTGCTAAAATTAGTCTATTGTTGGATAAAACAGACTCTAGTGAATGTTTTTCAAATGCAATCGTGGTCACATGAGATACTGACAATATATTCAATCAAATTGTGTGTACAACATATTTGTTTCTGTTTTTAATAAAACATGTTAAATTAAAATTTTCTGCTATCACATGTGCTTATTGTTTCTTTACACACAATACAATTGCATTTGGTTGCAATTCACTAGTTATATAATGAATTATCAATGATTATTGCAATGAATTAAAACAAGGGCTATAAAATCAGAGTTTGCGTTGCTGGCATAATAGTGGGAGGGCCTAGAATGTAACATTCAGTTGGTTGTCAAATACAATTTCACAGCTAGATGAGAGTAATTCTTACACAATGTATCTTTAAATTAATATGAGTTAGTGTTATTTTAGTGTAATTAATTTTACAACTAGAGCCCTGCATTTAGAGAAACTGCCATTCTGATTGAGCTTGCAGCAGTCACTTGAACAATTCTCACAACCTGCAAACTCAGAAATTGGGTTGCAGCAGTTGATGGCTTCCTTCTTCTCCCCTGTCCACGTGGTGTAACCACCGTTTACTTTTAACTAGAGAACTATGCTTCCAACAGTGTCTCTGGGAACATTCAGTGCCTTTGCCATCTATTTGTATCCGGTTCCTTGTTTGTGAAGGGCAATGATCTCTTATGTTAACCTTTTGGACCATTCTTCTGACCATGTTTCTCACACAGTCAAACGTGCCAATCAACAAAGCCCTAGCCAGTTCAGGTATTTCATCTTTTCTAACTCAAACACACCTGGTGCAACTAAGTGGTTTGCTCAACTATTTTATTCACCTATCTGCAGAGGTGGGACCACGTCTTTGTTTTGAAGTCACAAGTCACGTTTGGCTGAAACAATCAGACTTCAAATTTTCATGTTGCCTTCAAAATAAAGGTCTGCAGAGTGTCTATAGGTTTAGTTCGTATTATGTAAGCTGTATATTATAACTATATTATAAGGTGAGCAATTGTTAGAGGTTAAATCAATAAAGAGAACATTATCGAATATAAAGAATCCTATCTAAAACACTCTGCAGACCTTTATTTTGAAGGCAACATGAAAATTAGAAGTCTCATTGTTGCAGCCAAATGTCACTTGTCAATGACTTGGTTGCAACTCTGCCCATCTGCAACTAAACAACCCTTTAGACAAAGTTGTATTCGGAAGGCCACACCCGAAGCAAACATCTAGAAAGTAATGATTCTCTATGGCAACAGTAACTCAAAAACACACTCATTATATTCAAAGATATGCAAAAGGGAATCTTTAAATGTAACTTAAATCACCTTCCTTCTGAATTCTGATGCTTGGTTTGAACGTCACCAGATCATCTTGAACATGTCTAAATACAATGACTTGCTTCCACGTGATTAGCTGATTAGATATTTGCGTTAAGAACAGTTGAACAGGTGTACCTAATGCAGTGGCCGGTGAATGTATACCAACTTATTAACAACAAGTAGGTACTGCGAAGTACAATAAATATCATGACTGCAGAAAATGAATAGCAAAAATATGCTCACATACCCACTTACAGCTCGGGAAAAAATTAAGAGAGCACTCAAAACAAAAATTACTTTGGTGAGTGAAAAGACTTTAGAAAAACAAACACTATACCTAACAACACACAGTAATACTAACAATGAACGATAGCTCCAAAACACTTAGATTGAACTTAAATACAAGACTAATTGGGAAGAGCATGCAGCTGGCTAACTATTGCAGAAGATTGATGATCATCAATAAATAAAATGTAACGTAAAATAAACTATAGAAATCTTATAGAACTCTTAGTTCCAGCTATATTATAGCCAAAACCGCAGTAAAACGTTAGAGGGCTAAAAAGTGTTCCTGATTATGCTAAACACACAGCTCTTGTATTTAATGTTTAAGCCATGTAAACATGATTTTAGCTACGATTTAGCTGTCCCAGACACATTTTATTATGCTCTGCGACAAACTCTGTGTCAAATCCCAGATCTGTGTCAAATCACACACTCCTGTCACCAAAGTGTGAGCAGTTCGGAGACGCATCTTTGCTAGTCTTTGAGTTGTCCCAAACGCCCCTGTTTGGTTCTGGATATGATTGATATTTTCACTTGTTCTAAAGCGTTTTGTGAAACCCATGAGGAGCTGTAGACATTGAGCGCGCAGATACCTTCAAGGTTTTCGAGTATACATTTGAAATTGGCAGGGATACCTGCAGTATTCTATTTCACAGTACACACAAGAGCAGTCCCCAAAATGCACCACAATATGTATAATTATGCAGCCTACTCAAGGAGCAGGTGCATGACGAAGAGAGATTGATTAATGTTGTTGTTTTTTTATCTAGCCCAGAGAATTGTGCAATACAAGTTGGCATTAAGTGCAAAAGCAATCACGGTTCGCTCATCATGTGAACAGTTAGTCCTCAAGCTAGCTAGTAACAACAATATACAACAGCAACACCAAACCAAATCTAGACTGTAATGGTTTTATTTTGACAAAATCGGATGCAGTTTTGAGTTTGTCAGCCTTAAGCGGGTGGATCATGGACATGTAGCTGGCTGCCAGCTTCTGTCATAATGTTAATGCCAGCAGCACTAGGTTACAGCACCATCACTGAGGCTATTTATAGCGTAGTTTAAATCGGACAAATACATCTGTTGTTGTGAGACAAAAACATGTAACCACAAGATACAGCTACAAACAGGAACATAAGCTAGTTATGACAAGCAGATGAGAAAGTTAATTAATGTGATGCACTTACTGTGTCAAAACACGTATCTCCCCACTATTGGAAAATCTTGTAACTCCATTTAAGTTTGAATTATTTGTAAAATATTAATAATGTAATGACAAGCAAGCACTATAATTGGACACAAGGTCTAACTGAAAGAAAAAAAACTTGCAATATGGCGTTCCAGAACGATGGCGTTCCAGAACGAGTTCCAAATTTCACTTTGTGCATTAAAAATAATAAAAATTACTGACTTCGATACATTGATTCACTTTACGCAATCAAAAAAACTCCATAAAATTGATTGCATTCATACAGTTCACGTTAGTTAGATCATGCCTTGGATGATTATGTTCACCAACTATATTTCCGCGATTGAATTTACAGGTGCCCAATCTGCACACAAGGAGTCACTGGAGAGCAACGTGGTACGACAGATAATCTGATTTATTTAACCAAAATCTCGGGCAGCGCTATGTCAGATTAGTCAGTTTATGAAATAAAGTTGGTGAATTTAATCATCCCATGCATGATCTGACTAAAGGCTTTCATGTTGGATGCGGAGTGCGAAAAGAATCGACGGCTTGGCGACGTGGTTAGATGAACCCTGTGAGCACCAACTCGCATCTCACAGATCTATCCAAGGAGTTATGGAGCTGCCGTCAAGGCAGGGTTAGAGGGAATTGTCACGGGAATAAAAATAAAAATATAAAAACTAGAAAAACATTCTGTTACAAAATAACACAGCCACGATGGGCAAATTGTAATAACACATAGAAAATACTGAGGAAATGTCATACACACACACACAAACCTTAAATGGAGAAAAATGCAAAGTGAAAATAAAAATGGTGAGTTAATTCCAAAACCCCATATGTAAGAAAACACATTAAACACCTAACAACACAATAAGCTACAAAGAAACAATGACAGACAACTAACCACCAGGAAATTAAATTAGACACAAATGAGTAACCTGAGACAGCTGTGAGTTGTTGCATGATAAAGTAGATCCATTGGTTAAAGAAAACATGGGATTGTCAGGTGGATAAAGTTTGGGAAAACACAGAGGCCTGACACAGAACACAAACAGGGGAGAAAGCAGGTGCCTACAACTGCTCCCCTGAAGGGGCAACCCACAGACATTGTAAAAAAAAGTTGTGGAAAACCTTCCCAGAAGTATGGCGGCTGTTATAGTGAACTCCATATTAATGTCCAAAGTTTTGGAATAGGATGTCCAAGAAGCCTATATAGGTGTGTTGGCCAGGTTCTCACATACTTTTATATTTGTACGCATCTACAATTTTATATTTGTACTCATCTACACTTTTATATTTGTACTCATTTACACTATCTATAAACATTAATATGTCCCAGATAGCAGGGAGCTGGCGGGCCATGGGTGGCTAAAGCTGACAGGCTGCTAGCATTTTGCTCATCAGTTAGTGTGCCGGCGCATGAGCAGCGTTTTAGCCAGTGGTTCACTTGCTATCCGCTGCCCTCTGGCTGTTTTCCCAGATAGAGTTGGCGGGGCACAGGCGGACCGGCGGCAGCAAAGTTGGTGGCCGATTGATGACCAGCATTATAGACAGAAGTCAGCTGGTAATCCAACATACTCCCATTATTGATACAGTCGGTCCACCAGCTGCTTATAGCCTGTCCTACACAGATAGCACAGAGCTGGCGGGCCGCCGGCAGTTACAGCTGACAGCACGCTTGCTTTTTGCTCAGCATTTAATGGCCGGTCTGCTGGTGGCAGTGTTGGCAGCCGAGCGGTCCACCGGCGTATGAGGAGCGTTTTAGACTGAGATCCTCAGAGAATCCAACGCAATCACGCTGTTGTTGCAGTTAGTCCACCAGCTTCATATAGGCTATATCCTAGGCTAGGCGTATGTTCTGCATTTCTATTTCTAAAAAGATATATATTTTAAACTATTTTGAAAATTGGTTACAATGACTTTCAGATATAATACAAACACATTGAAGTTTATTTTGAAAGTAAAAATGTCATTCAGTTATATATTAAAGAAAAAAGTATTTTTAGACAAGTTTTTAAAGTATAGAACACTATAAAAGTATTTTGGGGTGAAACATACAGCCCAGTGTCAGAAAGCTGTGTCTCAGTCACAGGTCATGTTTTCTCCAGCCAGCTAATGACCTGAAAAATACCTCAAAAAGCACCCAAGAATGGATGAGAAGAAAGAATTGGACCGTTTTAAGTGGCCTGCTATGAGTCCTAAATCCATTGATTCTGTGAGTCTGTGGAAAGAGCTTAAACTCGCAGTTAGGATAAGGCACCCATCAAACCTGAGAGAACTGGAGAGGTTAAACTATCAGTTAAGAAGTTTAGAAATCTCATTCAGAGCTTCAGACACATTGCAGTTATTCTCTCCAAAGGCTGTACAAAACAAATATTAGGTTAAGGGTCCCGATATTTTTGTCTGTACACATGAATTTCTTTTACATTTTGAAGTACTAAGCAAAATGTATGTTCTATTGAATGTGAAATAAAGAATGGTGTATACCAAATACTACTGTCAATTTCTACTTAGTTTTTTTGAAGTAATCTTTAGCTCCTGGGAAGGAAACTTTTCCCCTGTGGCAAAATATATGCAAATGGATGACCCCAGTCAAAGACACCAACACATGACCGAGTTTTTTTTTCAGAAATACTACTACTCGACTTGAGTCAAACAATATCTAGGGTGCCAAAGACAGTACTGTGTAAGTGGAGGTTCTAAATAGGCAATAGAGAATAGGTGTGTGTCCTCAAGTCTTCTGGGGAGTGGAGAGGTGGTAGCTGCAAGAGAACTGGGGAACTGCATCCTCAGATTGGGTGAGACTCGGGACCGTTCGTGACACTACCACAAATACTCTTATGTTCCATAGACTCTAATGTGTATAAAACATGTAATTATTAAGGGTAGCTCAAACTGGTCCATGTGTATTTGGTGACAAGTGACTTTTAGAAAACAGATGTTTGGAGAAATTTGTATGCAGCTCAGCTTGAGAAAGTCATTACTAAAGTCATTCCATTGGGTATATTCAACTGTTTTATTAATTGATGGTTGTTTAATCGGTTGGGATAGTAGAGGTGTTTTCATGACCTCTTATCTTTTCCAGAACCTTCAAGAAACACTGTGCAATGAAATAAATACATGCTTTGTATCAGTGTATTGCAAGAGTTAGATTGGCACAGGGAAAAACAAATCTTATCACTAACACACACAGTGCTATTTTTACCAGACCTGTTGACGTCACACCGTGTCACAGGCAAGACTTGACTTTAGGGAGTTTTAACACAATTCCAGAAGGACATAGATTGGTCTGAGCTCAGTGGTTTTCACTTCATTTTTTCCTTGCAATGATTGATTAATTAAGCTTGTTGGTTAGTTAGAAAAACGTGATTCACCTGATTGTCTAGGTTTTAACACAAAAAGAAAGGAAATAACAAAATGCAGAAACAACGACTTTCTAAGAATTAAGTTCGACAACACTCTCTTAGTTAATCCACAGCTCTTGTTGTTAGCACTGTTAGATTGTTGTACTGAGAGCCACTGCAATAGAGTTAGTGACTCCCTATCTAAATGACAAAATACAAGGTTACAGTATGTGGCAGAATGTTTTGCTTTCACATCAGGGTGTTACAATATCAGATAATCTACCTGGGAGACACTGGTCTCAACATACGAGGCAACTAAATGTTTATGAACCTATGATTTCCAGTGAAGTTCATTCATCTTGTGGGTATGTTCTCCATGACTAAATTATAAACCAGTATAAAGACTAACTAAAAATGTTTTGGTTGGACAAAAGTAGCAACAGTGAAACAGTGGAATGATTTGCAAAGATTATGCAAAACATTCCTATGGGGGGATTACATACGGGAAACTCTGTATTCATAAAACCCTGCCACAATCACCCTCCTTCTGTCACAGCTTCTCCTTGAACCACTGATACATAAAAGGTTTGTCTAGTGACCTCCAGTGTGAAAACAATAAGTCACTGTAACTAGTCAACTTTGATATTTACCAAGAAATAACACCCTTAGATAATCCTATTTCTTGGTGCTGCAAGGGGCCTCTAGTTGCCTTTTCCCCCTTTACTTATAGCAGGAGGTAACTCAACATGCAGACACATAAGCCCTTCAACAATGTTATTACTTGTTGATTCAACATGGTACAGAGGCCAGCATAACTCTCCATGTCAAGGATTAGCACACTTACAGCTTGGATTAGCCGAGACCAGAGCGAGACTGAGCCTCACTCTGGGTCATGACTACTAACTCTTCTTCCTTCAGATGAAAAACAGCAAGTGCATTACAGAGAAACGTTTTGAATTGTAGTAGTTTCCTAACACTACTTTGCACTAGCGTGGTTCCAGTTGTCTTGGCTAACTACAATGTCTATTTTGCTAGCAGTAAAAAAAGGTCTGTAATGAAGCAACAACAAAAAACACACATTTTCATGCCATGGACAAACACCATGAATTTCCTTTTCATGAGAGAAATTATTTCTAATATGGAAAGGTAGGAAACAGGCAGTGAGACCAAAATGTTATTCAACTGGAGAAGAAAACATATATATACATAAAGTACAAAACAAAAATGCATATTTACTGTGCAGAATAAGAAAATAAAGTTCCATACGGAGATATTGACATTTAACTCCAAAGGTAAGAAAATGTCAGGTTGATGTTTAATATAGTCTCAAGGTAAACATAGAAATAGTTGTTTTTGTCCATGGTTAAATGTATTAATTATGATGAAATAATGATCCAGAAGACTAAGCTGATTAGTCTATATTACCAAATCTGGGCAAAACACAACCTCCCTTGAGATATATTACTCAGGCAGCCAATTGATCAGAGCCATGTAGTTACTGGAATGTGCATGTTTTTTTAACAAGCAGCCATCTACAATATATTTTATTGATCAAGCTAATGTAGGACATGTCTGGGTTTTGTTGTGGATTGTTATTGAAAATCTGATAATCATAAATAGGAACATACTGTATAGTGTTTGTCTAGAAAAAAATCAGAAAAGAACATTTTTTTTGGAGCATGATGTTTATCACTACTTAGTCAATACACTGTAATCCTCTGGTATTTAAAAGCATTTTATAGCTACCTGTTCTCATGGCAATACGTGGGTATATTCGCTGCATTATGTAGAGAGATGTATGGATATATAGACATTCAAATGTAAACATTCATACATATTGAATTGCTGATTTATCTGAACATTTCCAAGAATAGACCAATTGGTTACAATTTCCAGTACTTGGGGAACATTTAGTTCAGACATAACATGGTAGGTTATTGAGGTTAAGGTAAGGGTTAGGTTAAGGTAAACTAACTTTTTTACGTTTCATAAACCTCCAAGGCTTTATGTTTCCATGGCTCTGGAAACGTACATACTGTATTGTTTTGTATGATTTGTTACGAGGGAAAAATCTGTTTTTACAACATGTCCTTACATTCTCTGATCAGACACAACGAGGGAATACCAAAGGCAATTACATCTAATGAGGTTCAATTTATCTATTTATTTTAAATATAATTTATAACTACTTGATTGGAATGTTTGAATTGCAACACTTAGTTTAGATTCAATGTGTCAAAATACAGCTATTTCACTCCAAACACCACAATATACTGTATGTTTTTGCTGCATTACACAGACAAACTTATTGATATGGACATTGAAATGTGAACTTTGTATGTATTAAATTGCCATTCTACTAGAGTAGACCAAGAATAGACCAAT
>JACXGM010031943.1:0-12800 GCA_016801145.1 Umbra pygmaea
CACACACACACACACACACACACACACACACACACACACACACACACACACACACACACACACACACACACACACACACACACACACACACACACACACACACACACACACACACACACGTCCCCCTGACTCAGCAGAGTTGCAGGTCCTGTCAGTTCCCATCACACACATACAACACGTTCACAATGCAGGATGAATCCCCACAGCAGATGGAGCGAACGGGGCATCTTGGTCTTGGCAGTGACATCCCCATGCCACATTAGGCACATACAAAGTGTTGGGGGAAATTTGAGGGTTTATGAGCACTGATGGACAAAAACACAAAGAGGAAATCTGTAGACTACACTGTACGGGGACTGGTACGGACACAAGTCGATAGCTCACCTTGGCACAGTGGCTCCAGTAAGCATCCAGAGGGCAATAATCACTTTTTGGCCAGCAGCATAAGGCCTTGTGTTCCACTGCTGGTTTACTTCTAAAGCTAAGCAGGGTTGGGCCTGGTTAGTCCCTAAATGGGAGACCAATACGGCTGGAAGTGGTGTTGGAGGGCCAGTAGGGGGCACTCTTCCCTCTGGTCTAAAGATCATTCCCAATGCCCCAGGGCAGTGATGGGGATATCTGCCCCGCATAGAGTGTAGTCTTTCGGATAGGACGTTAAACGGGTGTCCTGACTGTCTGTGGTCATTATAAATCCCATGGCACTTATCGTAAGAGTAGCCCACGTAAGAGTAGGCCACCTTTAATCATGGCCACCTAATAATCCCCCTCCTTCCTAGTTAGCATTTATAACTACATATCTCTCCCCATAATAGCTGATGTGTGGTGAGCATTCTGGCGCAAAATGGCTCACTGTGTAAAGCGCTTTGGGTTCCTTGAAAAGCGCTATGTAAGTTGAATTCATTATTTATTTGTTAGGGACACAACAAAAAAACACTCCTCTACTGGGACCCAATGGCCTCCCCAGTTTAAACAGCAGATGACTCTGACCGCATGCTCTCCGGAAGAACTCGGAGGGGTGGGACAAAGCATAGCAGTCCCCAGGGATGGGAGGGCATGCAGACAGCAGTGGCATACACATTACGTGAGGAAAACATGCAGATTTATATCTTCTGCAATTATAGATCTAAAGGCGGTTCAATTTCTATGTGGCGTGACTCTATCTGAGTCAAAGGTCACACCAGGGGGCCTCAAACTCTGTCTGGTTCAACAGAAACAGAAATCTAGAGTGAGTGGTAGAACAGGTGCCATCGCCATGGAAATCCATGTACATCCTGTGGGCCATATCCTTAAGGAAATGTAGGGTGTTTCAAGTTACATAACACTTTTATTGGTGTCTAACTGTCAAGTTTAAAGTCTTACCTCAACCCTTTGAAGTTGAATATACTTTACTCCTGTGAAGTGGCATAATTCATTACACCAGTGAAGAAAACAACATTAATATTGTTCCTAGTTTGATACCTTCAGCACTGGTTTATTTCCCAATGGTATTATTATTTCCTTGATTCCTGGTAGTTTTAATCATTTCTGATAAGGAAATACCACACAGAAAAATATGCCATGTGTTTCATCAACAAAGAATTGCTCTGCGCTCCAAATTCTCAAACTGACAACATACTCCCTTTGAGCAAAACATTCCTCCTACAACAGCATGTCAACATATTTTTTCATGCAAGGTTTTCACTCATGGACTACACTACCTTCGATCAAGCAAAAGATTTATGATTTCACAGAGAAATCATGAATACTCTATGAAACAGTAAGCCCGAGATCAACATGAACCAAGTTAATACATCTATGCTTTTATCCCTTCTGCATTGTCACACGCAAAACTACTGACAGGATAGCTTCAAACAAAAACATTGACACTGCCAGGCAATCACGTGTCTAAACAGGATTTCACTCTTACACTCAACTAAGGCAATCACACACAGTATCTCCTACACTCGGGGCAGATGTCTGTGTTAATATTTTAACATTATACCACCCAGATGCGCAGCAATAGTAACTATAGATTCTGGATGTTGGTTTCAAATAAATTTTCTTGAAAACCTTTAATATTGAACGTTTTGTTCTGTTGTGAAATTTAACAGTTACCAGAATACAGATTATTAGGATTGATCTGAACTTTTACACTCCCAAGCTAACGGTGATACCCTCCCTCCCCTACATTCCAGTCATGCTCTGGCTAAGTGCTACCATTAGGCTCATCACACACAGGTACTATAGAACTTCTTTAAATCAGACATACAATACCATTCATTCATCAATCCATACAGACACACTCACCAAGCTGGACGGTGCTGAAACCATTGTGGGAGGGGTACAAACAACACAGTACCCTATCAAGTCAAGCAAGATGTCAGTGATCGACCAAAATCTTCTTCAAACAGCTCCTCGCTAAAACAGCTTCTAAAATAATACTCTCTAGCTGTTGTACATTTACAGACACCTCAGAGTCACCCATGGTGGAAGTCAGCCAGCAGAGCATACCCTTCTGTACTTCCTCCTCCTCCAAAACTCAGATAGCAAGATAGCTCCCATAAATAGACCTTTTCCTGCATTTTAATCTAGAAGACAATGAGCAATGACTAGAAGAGATTTTGTTTTGAACTTGACAATCGAGTTGAGTGAAGTTTACAGTTTGTCTACCTGACCTACATATTAGAGTGTTCACTGGGCTCGCGTTAACTATTCAACTTCATTGCCAGCAAAACCAAGAGAAGCCAGGTTGTGAGTTGTGTTTACAACAGACTATAAAATGATTCCGCAATATGCAACTACACCCTAATCAATGTACTGGACGTTAGCAATGCACTAGATCACCACTAAACGTTGTTAGGCTAGTACAAAGAGCCTTGAACGGTATTTCAGTTGTATTGTCTTAACTAACCTGATAAGAAACTATAAATAACTAACCATTTGCAATTAAGCTTCCAGTCATCAAGTAGTGTTTTTCACATTCATTCCATTTATAAGGATAACCCAGGATGCCATTTTTACAAACAAGTGTTCTAGACTGGGTATTAGATATAATTAAATAATAGTTATAGCAAACTAAACATGCGTCACGTTGAAGCAAGTGCATAACTACAGACCAACTTCAATACCAGGTTTTGGTTTCCAGTCACATGGTTTCGGTTTTGTTACATCTCATGTTCACGTCTTAGTGTAGGAATCATTGACAGACCTGTTCCAGTGATGACTGATAGAATTCTATGACCAACTCTGGATATTATGTTCCACTGTTTACTAATGCTCTGAAACCCTCAACTACATCTACATTGCATTATTTCAACAGTTGATTACCATATCCTTTTTCCCTAAACCGTTACACTTCTTTAAACAATGTTGACATCCACTCCCTGCTGGATATTGGCCTTTGGCCAAGTGGCTTAATGTGTTCCTTAAACAAGTGGCTTAATGTGTTCCTTAAACAATCCTTAACTGTGCTCTTAACTGAGGTTCTTTTAACACCACTGTATACACTAACGTTTAAAGTTTTAGAACACCCAGGAATTTGTGTTTTGATAAAAATTGAAACTTTTAATTGTAGTCAAAACATGATTAATTTTGGATGATCTAAATGTTCCATTGTACAGTACACGGAATGCTGATAATTGGGCTTTGCCATTGTATGTGAATAATGAATTATAAATCATTCATTTCCAACAGAGATAGACATTTGCAACATTGTTAATTCTTTATCAATATAATGCCACCTTGATGAACTTCTATAAAAACATAAAAATCCCTGAGTGTTCAAAAATTGTTAACCAGTAGTGTATATGTTAAATTACATGCACTTAATGTGTATTTCCTATGTACTCATATTATCTATCTATGAGCTATATGTAACCAGGCTTTATACACTGAGGGTCTCAGTATAGTACACTTAGTTTGTGTATGCAGACTGAGTAGCACCCCACCTTATTTGCTGTTGACAGTAACTTCAGCCAAAGCTTGATCGACTATATTTCACCAAGGTCTATTGTTAGAGTGATTTTTTTTCCTGATTGACTTAAGGTAGGAGAAATAATTCCATATGTTTATATTTCCAAAATAAAAAAGGTTCTAATTTACTAGCATCAAAACATTAGCATCCCTGCCAGCCGAATAGCTAGGGAATGAAATCCCTTTTCTTTCAGTCCATGTTCATGTCAGGACTCACGGTGCTGAGCTGTTCTCTGAGCTGCTGGATGTGTTCAGCGTGCTCCCCCTGGAGCCGGCTCTTGTCTCTCTCAGCATCACACAGGGCTTGGCTCAGTCTGTCCACCTGGCCAGTCAGATCCTGAACATCTCTCTCCAGGTCCCCCACCTGGATTTCCAACTCAGACTGGCACCCCTCCAGCTTCAACCGCATATCATGCCGGCCCTGCTCCAGCTCCTATTGGACAACGAAGAACATAAGCAGAATGAATTCCAAACGGGGTGTCAAAAAGCATATACGTATACGGGAAGTGATTTGCATCAAATTAATATACAGCAAAACATAAAATTAAATGCTTTTTGCACAGCAGGTGCAATATATTAGATAGCAACTTGGTTAGTACATTTCTGACAGAGTATTTCTGAAGAGTAATTGGAGTACTGTAAGTAAAGTATGCATGCTGGAAGTTATGAAAGCTACATTGTAGGGTGGACTGTCAGAAGCCAATTGTATACAGAATAGTGCTGTCGGCATAAAGATGGATGAAGGAATTACTAGCAACAAGCATAACATTATGAACATACAAGGAAAACCATTGGCTGAAGAATCGCTCTCCCCATAGATACAGCCAGAGGTCTGGACAACAAGCACTGAGATTAGACAGTTTACATCCAGTGGTTCTCAAACTTTTCCTGGGAGACCCCGGGTCATCTCACAGTTTTGTTGTAGTCCTGAACTAGCTTAACTAATTCAAGCAGTTAGGGTTTAATGATTAGGTGACAAGTTGATTCAGGTGTTCTAGCTCTGGGATAAATCTAACATATGGCATGGCTGGGGGTCCCCAAGGAGAGGTTTGAGAAACACTGGTTTACAGAGTAAATAATTGCCGGTATCACAGAGAAAACCTATGGTACCCAACATTTTGGGTTGTTTGTTTGTTAACGAGACATTTCAAACACTTGAGGCACCTACAAACACACTACCAAAAACTGAATTGAAGTTACATCCAACCATATATTAAATGTATGCATCTTATATTCAGAATTTTTGGTAGGGTGTAAATTTACCTAAAGAGTAAGAACAAAATATTACCATTAATTTAAAGGGTAAATACAGACATACACTCATCTGAACTCCTCAAATCTAAAAGTTCCACCTTGCAAAATAATCATTGCAATCTGCCTCCCCAAAATGACTACAATTAACCTGTTTTTTACGGTTGTTTTGATTGTTGGCGACTTTGAATTTACCTTTAGACAGTGAAAACCTTTGTGAGAACTGTTGTTTTTTGTGGACCGTGTCAATTTGAATGGGATGATCATGTGACTGCTGTTCCCATTTATTACATATCTGTGCTGTTCTAATTAGTTGCCCATGTTAATTGGAAAGTGACGCGGACTTTGGGGGAAATCGAACGAGTTTAAGTTGGGCCTCATACAGATAATGAGCGTTTCATAGATCAAATACTGCAATATGTATAACGCAAGTCTTTGTTCTAAATTAAAGTTCAGACACAATATATTTTAATTATATACTCAATCTATCATTTATGTCATGTTAGCTAATAATACAAATCTAAAAATGACTGCTTCTTAACTGATGAGGAAAGTTGTCATTCGGGTGTGACTTGTGCCTTGTTTACTGTACAACTTGTCCCTATGCTGTCGGTGTTAGTTTTATTTAATGACAACAACATACTGTGTCAGACACAACCCGCCTGTCACTACTTCTAAAATTAGTATTCCCCGAAGTTAAGTTAAAGTTTAAACACAAAAGTATCCTAATCTTCTCTGCTTAGTAATTAACCAAATTCGTTTAACCAAACGCATTTGATGTCTAAATGTATTCGCTTCTGATTAATTTAATTTAAGATTAAGTAAGTAAATACACATTCTAGACAAAGCAGCATTTCTGTCTTACCTCAAGTCTGGCCGAATACTGTTCATGAAGTTTGTCGCTCTGTTCTTTTAGCTGACGATTTTCCAAAAGCAATGCATTGCCCAGCTGGGCCGCCAGAAGTACTTCTTCCTCCTTTTGTTTCAAAGCGACTAAAAGTTCATTGGGGTCTTGATAATCAGTTATTTCTTCACCATCATACTCAAAATAAAATGCATCATCCAATTCGACCTCCATCTTCGACTTGAAATTCCAATCTCCAAGTCGGTCCATACCCTTACAAAAACCTAGTGATAATAACCTGAATAATAATAAATAAATGTGCCAAGTGTTTCTCAAGTTAGGTATTTATTTTCATTATAATAGCGATAACGTAATCCCCTGTTCGCATATTACTGGCTATGAGCAAATGCCTGTGGTTTGACAATTTACTATCTCTACCATGATGCTAGTGAACGAACGCAGGCTGGCAATTGACACTTCAAGCCTGCAGGTGGCTGGCCCCCATAGAATACATTTCATAATACACCTGCGCGATGACGCATCGCTGTTCAGTTGCCGCCCCTAACTTTGTTTACAAAGTCATACAATTTGACTCTTATTTTAAGACAATTACTGTAACCTGCACATAACCTTTTATCTGACTATAATCTAAATAACCACATTATAAATGTTCACAGAATATTACCCAAATTATATGCATCACGTTCTGGGGGCTGAAATGCACCCTCTAAGCTAAATGACTAATTGCTGACACAAAACATGTAGGGTAATATGGAGTGATTAGCTCTTTTTATTTTACATACCGTACAGCCCACAACATGTCACCAAATCGATCCTCCAACACTTTCCCTAGCTGGCACTGATCTTGCTAAACTTAAACTGTACTTTTCAAAATTATTTTGAGGTTAACTGATCGAATGAAAATGTTGTAGATACATTGTACTGAATTAAGATCTATATATGTGTTTTAATGCAAAATTAGGAAAGCCTTAAATAATCCACTGATCTAGAGAGAAAGAAATCATACATTGTTCAGAAAGATGAGTGGGTCAACTGCCCCTCAATTTAGACAATAAAAAGCCTGGTTAGTACCAGGTTATGCTAACAAGCAATCTTAGGTGGAAGAAGATCAAGGAAAAGGAAGGCTGTGTCTGCGGCAGTACTTACAGCCTTACTATTTGAGCAACTAGCCCCTCCCCCATCCCCCATTTTATATAAAAATACATTTAATCTAATAATTTGTGTAAACTCTAGACATTTATTTTCCTTCAAAATTAATTCACCTAAGCATGGCCATGATCCACATACAATTCTTTTTCCAAAATTTGCTTCTCTGTTTCAACAATTTAACATTGTTCTTAGGGGGGTAGTCGCCCCATCTTACCCTAAAATTTAAATGTGGTTATGGCTATGCTTAGGGGTAACAAACTATAGAGGACCATGGCTAGAGTTTACAGATTGTTTTGTTAAGAAAATGTTTTTTTTCCCAGCTAGTGGGGTAAATCTATATTAATAAATGTATATTAATAACAAAACATGTTTAAATCAAATGGATAATATATAAAAAATTGAAAATTACAAAAGATTTTATCAATTGTACAAAATGTACAAATTTACAAAATAATTTATAATGCATGTCTCTGAGTTGGTAATATTATGTAGTAATATTGTGTTTCACACCAATGAGTGATTCATTACAAAATTACACCCTACCAGAACAGACCCAAAGCCCCAAACCTGGCTGGGATGCACTCCAGCCCATGTCCACAGGGGGGACTGGTCCCACTCCTTTGTGTAAGCGTTACCCTGGGGTCACAGGTCAGCCCCCACAAGGCTTCAGATAGAAACGACCATGCGGCACCACAATAAGACACGGCATCCTGACGCATGGCGTGGCCATTGTTTCCAGAGCATCTGTACATATGGCGCAGGGGAGAGCCTCACAACAACATACAGCACATCAAGGCTTGTCTGCCCTGAAGCCTATTGTTCCCATTGTCTCTGTTCGATTTTAGGCTATTAAAGGGAGTGTGCCGAAAGCGTGACAGGGTGCCATAAACTGGCCCTATCCTACACTATAAATAATTTATTCTAGCTACCTACAACAACACCAGTGTTTCCTACTAATATTGAACATGATACAGAAATCACCACATACATTTTTGATATTCTATAGTAAATCAAGAGACATAAGATAGGTATCTAGCAGCATTTTTAGTCAGCTTGCACATTTAACTAGCAATGATGATCACTCAAGCCATTAGTAATATTGCTTGCTTGCAAATCGGGAACACATTAGCTAGTTAGCTAATATTAGGTATAATTTACTGTACACTCTAACTAATAATGTTACAGCACTACCAACGCCAGGGGCGCCGGGCAGGGTAATTGCACGACGCATACAGTGTAATTCACTGTTTGATGCAAGATGATACCCTCTACAAGAAATGTGCTTTTAGCCGTCTTTTACAGTGTAAATGTAATTTAAATGGTACAAGTTTTGACTGGAAAATTCTCAACAATAATGAATAACTCAAAATTTATCAAACTAACATATACAGCTCTGGAAAAAATTAAGAGCCCATTGCAGAATCATCACTTTCTCTGTTTTCATTATTGATAGGAATGTGTGTTTGGGTAAAAGGAACATTGTTGTTTTATTCTTTAAATTACTGACAACATTTCTAATTCATGTAATTTAGCAGATGTATGTTCAGGGACATTCCCCCTGAATAAAGTTTGGGTAAAGTGTCTTGCCCAAGGAAACAATGACATTTGGTACAGTTGGGAATCGAACCGGCAACTTTCCAACTACAAGTCTGACTCCCTAAACATTGAGCCTTCAGATGCCCCTGAGAAAAACAATGCAGTGAAGCATACAAGGAAATTAATATGATAATTCAGGAAGAGTTCAGAAATCTATATTTGGTGGCATATTAATAATAATTGGCTTTTATGCGTCTTGGCATGCTCTCTACCGGTCTTTCACATTGATGTTGTGAAAAAATTCAAGCAGCTTTGTTTGATGTCTTGTGACCATCCATCTTCCTCTTGACCACATTCCAGAGATTTTGAATTGGGTTGATTTTAGAAAAAAATGCAGTGGTCTCTTTTTTCCAGAGCTGTACATTAACCTCTTTAATTAAATTAATTAACATTATCATCACCGGAGGGATGAAGCAGCAACGGTGGTCTGGAGGACGGAGGCAGCAGCGACGAGCCGGATGGCTGAGTCCGGGCAGGCAGAGGTCTGGCCGAGCAAGGCAGAAGCGAAGGCCGAGGCGGAGGCCAGGCAGGCGGCACCAGAGGCAGAGTCCGGGCCGACAAAGGCGCAGTCAACGGCCCCGCGGGAGGCAGCCAGGTCGGAGGGGGCTTCGAGGGCTGAGGCAAAGGCGGACCAGGCACCGGAACCACAGCAGACACAGGAACCTGGAAGGACACAGCACAGACAGACACAGACAAACAGACAGACACAGAGAGAGGCACAGACACCGGGGCAGGCGCAAGCCCGGGGACTGGGGCAGACACTGGCATGGGGACAGGGGCAGACACTGGCACGGGGACAGGGGCAGACACTGGCATGGGGACAGGGGCAGACACTGGCACGGGGACAGGGGCAGACACTGGCACGGGGACAGGGGCAGACACTGGCACAGAGATTGGATCAGGTACACGCCCGGAGACTCGGGCAGGCTCAGGGACAGCCAATGGTACGGGAACAATGGAAGGCTCAGGCTCTGAGACAATGAAAGGCTCAGGCTCTGAGACATGGAAAGGCTCAGGCACGGGAGTCAGAGCAGGCTCGGGGACAGGGGCAGCCAAAGGCTCAGGGACAGGGGCAGCCAAAGGCACTGGGACAGGGGCAGCCAAAGGCACTGGGACAAGGGCAGGCTCTGGGACAAGGGCAGTCTCTGGGACAAGGGCAGGCTCTGGGACAAGGGCAGGTTCTGAGACAAGGGCAGGCTCTGGGACAAGGGCAGGCTCAGCGACCGGGAAAGGCTCAGGAAATGGAAGAGGCAATGGCACAGAGACTGGTGCAGACAATGGCTCAGAGGCATACACCCGCTCAGGAACTAGGGCAGGCACCGGCACGGGGACTAGGGCAAGCACCAGGACTGAGTCAGGCACTGGCACGAGGACTGGAGGAGGAACAAGGGAAGGCTCTGGCTCAGGGAAAAGGGCAGGCCCGGGGAGCAGGGCAGGTCCGGGGACAAGGCAAGGCTCAGGCTCGGGGACAAGGCAAGGCTCAGGCTCGGGGACAAGGCAAGGCTCGACTGATGGTGGTGTAGCGACCTCTGGTGGCCGAGGTGGAGCGGTAGCGACCTCTGGTGGCCGAGGCAGAGCAACCTTTGGTGGCCGAGGCGGAGCAGGAGCGACCTCTGGTGGCCAAGGCGGAGCGGGAGCAACCTCTGGTGGCCGAGGCGGAGCGGGAGCGACCTCTGGAGCAGCCTCTGGTGGCCGAGGAACGGGAACTGCGGCCTCTTGTGGCCGAGGAGCGGGAACTGCTGCCTCTTGTGGCCGAGGAGCGAGAACTGCGGCCTCTTGTGGCCGAGGAGCGGGAACAGCGGCCTCTTGTGGATGAGGAGCGGAAACAGCGGCCTCTTGCGGCCGGGAGACTTGGGCGACCTCTGCTGGACTGGGTGTGGTGGATACCTCTGGTGGACTGGGCGTGGTGGAGACCTCTGGTGGACTGGGCGTGGTGGAGACATCTGGTGGACTGGGCGTGGTGGAGACCTCTGGTGGACTGGGCGTGGTGGAGACCTCTGGTGGACTGGGCATGGTGGAGACCTCTGGTGGACTGGACGTGGTGGTGACCTCTGGTGGACTTGAAAAGTTGGTTCTTGAAAAGCGCTATACACTCACCTAAAGGATTATTAGGAACACCCGTTCAATTTCTCCTTAATGCAATGATCTACTCAACCAATCACATGGCAGTTGCTTCAATGCATTTTGGGGTGTGGTCCTGGTCAAGACAATCTCCTGAACTCCAAACTGAATGTCAGAATGGGAAAGAAAGGTGATTTAAGCAATTTTGAGCTTGGCATGGTAGTTGGTGCCAGACGGCCGGTCTGAGTATTTCACAATCTGCTCAGTTACTTAGATTTTTAAGCACAGCCATTTCTAGGGTTTACAAAGAATGGTGTGAAAAGGGAAAGACATCCAGTATGCGGCAGTCCTGTGGGTGAAAATGCCTTGTTGATGCTAGAGGTCAGAGGAGAATGGGCCGACTGCTTCAAGCTGATAGAAGGGCAACTTTGACTGAAATAACCACTTGTTACAACCGAGGTATGCAGCAAAGCATTTGTGAAGCCACAACACGCACAACCTTGAGGCGGATGGGCTACAACAGCAGAAGACCCCACCGGGTAACACTCATCTCCACTACAAATAGGAAAAAGAGGCTACAATTTGCAAAAGAACACCAAAATTGGACAGTTGAAGACTGGAAAAATGTTGCCTGGTCTGATGAGCTTCGATTTCTGTTAAGACATTCAGATGGTAGAGTCAGAATTTGGCTACTTCCAGCAGGATAATGCACCATGTCACAAAGCTTGAATCATTTCAAATTGGTTTCTTGAACATGACAATGAGTTCACTGTACTAAAATGGCCCCCACAGTCACCAGATCTCAACCCAATAGAGCATCTTTGGGATGTGGTGGAATGGGAGCTTTATGCCCTGGATGTGCATCCCACACATCTCCATCAACTGCAAGATGCTATCCTATCAATATGGGCCAACATTTAAAGAATGCTTTCAGCACCTGGTTGAATCAATGCCATGTAGAATTAAGGCAGTTCTGAAGGCGAAAGGGGGTCAAACACAGTATTAGTATGGTGTTCCTAATAATCCTTTAGGTGAGTGTATAAGCTGAACATATTATTATTACTATTATTATTTCTGTGCTATAAAAAGAGTCATTGTTAGCCTTTACCACCCCATAGTGGAGAAAAATGTTAAATTTGGCCCCTTTGCCATGCCTTTGCTCATGAACTAAAAATACTTTTTTCTTCACTTGAAAACCAAGGGGCTAGGCTTGGACCCAGAAGTTGAAGCAGCCCTGGGTGGATTCTGAGGCTAACAAGGCATGATCTTCATTAGCATTCCATAGACTTCCATTCATTTTAGGGTCAGTTTGACAGCGAATCAATTTACATCTGAAGCATTTATAGACTCTATTTGTCCATTGTTTATTTCTAAAGAAACACGACAATGTATAAAAGGCTCCATTACCTTGTATTCCACGTTATGGCCCAGTAGCAGCCGTTTTTGTAAAAATATGCTAATATTGTGTCATAACCATCTGACTTGCTGCACAGTAGAGGAATTACCATATAAGCCGCTTTTTCCGACCGCAGGGATTTTTGCAGTTCCTAGAACATAACGTTCCTATAACCCTTTTTTTCTTGCCTTCCGATAGAAGAAATTGCGGGATTATTTAGTTCCTTGCACCGCCGTTCCTATAACCTTTTTAGCTCCTACTCCAGAGCAGGGTCTTTCCATTTTCCCTTTTCCTAGGTCCACGTTGATTGGTTTAATTTATAAATGACACCGGTCGCTTCGTTTGTCTGTTGCATATAATGCTACAGTACATATCATGCTGGAGCCTTCGTATTTTGTGTTTCTGTGTTAAGTAGCTACTCAATTTCTATGAATCCAGTCTAGTTTTTAAACGCCGCGGTTCGAACTCCGTTATTAGGACATTATCATCACAACATTATTTTTATAAAATTGTAAAATTTTCAGCCTCGTA
>JACXGM010031944.1:0-12799 GCA_016801145.1 Umbra pygmaea
CTTTTCCTCTCTTTGTACTTTTGTACTTTTACTTTTGATACTTTTGAGTACATTTTAACACCAGATAAATACTTTTGATACTTAAGTACATTTAAGATGAGCTACTTTAAGACTTTTACTTAAGTAGTTTTCTTATGGGTGACTTTTACTTTTACTAAAGTCACTTTTAAGATTGATATCTGTACTTTTACTTAAGTATTGAATTCAAGTACTTTTTTACACCACTGGAAATGATTCAAGCTTTGTGACATGGTGCATTATCCTGCTGGAAGTAGCCATCAGAGGATGGGTGAATGGTGAGAAATGGTCAGAAACAATGCTCAGGTAGCCCGTGGCATTTAAACGATGACCAATTGTTACTAAGGGGCCTAAAGTGTGCCAAGAAAACATCCCCCAAACCATTACACCACCACCACCAGGTCTGCACAGTGGTAACAAGGCATGATGGATCCATGTTCTCATTCTGTTTACGCCCAATTCTGATTCTACCATCTGAATGTCTCAACAGAAATTGTGTGTTGTGGCTTCACAAATGCTTTGCTGCATACCTCGGTTGTAACGAGTGGTTATTTCAGTCAAAGTTGCTCTTCTATCAGCTTGAAGCAGTCGGCCCATTCTCCTCTGACCTCTAGCTACAACAAGGCATTTTCGCCCACAGGACTGCCGCATACTGGATGTTTTCCCTTTTCACACCAATCTTTGTAAACCCTAGAAATGGTTGTGCGTGAAAATACCAGTAACTAAGCAGATTGTGAAATAATAAGACCGGCCCGTCTGGTACCAACAACCATGCCACGCTCGAAATTGCTTAAATCATCTTTCTTTCCGATTCTGACATTCAGTTTGGAGTTCAGGAGATTGTCTTGACCAGGACCACACCCCTACATGCATTGAAGCTACTGCCATGTGATTGGTTGAGTAGATAATTGCATTAATGAGAAATTGACTGGGTGTTCCTAATAATCTTTTAGGTGAGTGTATATGTATATATTTATTACAACCATACATCTCAAAAGTTCTCCCAAATTACGTTCCCAGTAAACTATTTAGAAAACATAAATTACGTTATATGCCAACATATTTGAGATATTTTTACCTTTCAACTGCACTTTTTCAATTAGGATATATTCACCCTTCTATTTTGTTGCACATGCATGTTTTGTTTAGCGGATTCATGCGAGAACATTCCACACATTTATTTGCAACATTCACGGTTAAGGTTATGGTTAAGGTTAGGCATGAGGTTAAATGTTTAAGGTTAGAAATAGGGTTTCTAATGGTTAAGTTTAGGCATGAGGTTACTAATGGTTAAGGTTATGCATGACGTTACTAAGGTTAAGGTAAGGAGTAAGGTTAGAATTTATTAATTCAACTTATTTTTAGCCCTTTTCAAGGAACCCAAAGTGCTTTTGTGAGGACAAAAAAATCCCACCTAATCCACCACCAATGTGTAGCAACAACTTTGGTGATGTACAGCCGCCATTTTGTGCCAGAACACTCAGCACACATCAGATATTAAGTGGAACTTGCGAACTAAGGATTATATATATTTCATTTAGGTTTGAGGGGGATTATTAGGTGGCAATGATTGATATGAAGCCTAGTTGGGAATTTTGCCATGTCACCGGGGTTGACACCCCTACTCTTACGATAAGTGCTATGAGATTTCCAATCATAAAACCTAGAGCAACGAATGACCAATTAAAAAAATGTTGCTCATGGGGATATCCCTTTACATGCTATAAGACCTAAATAATGCATGCTTATGCTGGTAAATATTTCATTAATTTGAATATTGTCTTTAATAATTTTTCAGAACTTTTAATTAGTTAATGAGATGGCTCAGCGGGTAGGGAGTCAAACATGTAGTTGGAAGGTTGCTGGTTCAATTCCCAGCTGTGCCAAATGTTGATGTGTCCTTGGGCAAGGCACTTTACCCTAAGTTGATCCAGGTAGAATGTCCCTGCACTTACTGTAATTCATTCTGGATAAGTGTCTGCTAAATGACTGAAATGTTAATAATGTATGCACATGCTTAAAAAAGCCATACTTACTAATTATTCTGTGTTTTCGGATCCTTATTGTAAAGGCACAACTGTTCATTAGTTTATAGCTTAATAGGACTTACAGATGATTGTAAACAATTATTTAAAATTAATTATTAATTGTTCAAAGCAATCAATATTGTTCTTTGTTTTTTATTGTTATTATTATTATTATTATTCTCGTCCTTACTATTGTTTTCACAATGTCACTTACATTCCAGGGGCACCATTTGCATCCAGTTGCCATGAAGCTTGCTTGTTTATTTGTCATTTAGTTTTTTATTGCCGTTTATAAGCAATGTATTTCTCCATTTATAATGACTAGGAAAGATTTACACATCTGAGATGTACAGGTATAATTTGACAAACAGGTGGCTGTCTTTATTAGCATTTGGTCTAGTGCCCTCATACTCAACTCTGGACCTCAAAGCCAGATCCACTCCACTCCACTTTTTCATTGCAACCCTCTAATCTGGGGCTTATTTAGACCTGGGACACCAGGTGAGTCCAATTAATGTTGAGGTAGAACAGAAAACCAGCAGGCTCCGGACCCCGTAGGGTTAGAGTTGAAGACCCCTGGAGGAAATGCAAACAAGCAAAGATGTAAAATATACAGTGTCCCATCATCCTAAAGACAAAAACAAATATGTCTGGGAAAATATCCCCTATACCAGTGTTTCTCAAACGGGGGTACATGTACCCCTAGGGCTACTTTGGAGTACTGCAGGGGGTACATAAAAATTGTGCAAAAATGCTCATTTAAAAAATATGTCATGCATAATTTCTAAAATATGAATTAATTATGTGATGCATTCTAAACATTTGAAATGTAGCATTTAAATGTTTTTGTTTAAAAAGGTTGTTGCTTAGTGAATCTATCACTGCCGGCGCTGTATTGTACCTCTTGGTATAGACTTTCTTTTCTACCAAAAATGTTTTGCACTGGTCAGGGGGTACTTGGCTTAAAAATGCAATTCAAAGGGGGTACAATATTGAAAAAGGTTTGAGAAACACTACCCTATAATATTACACTTTTCAATTTTCTATTGTGTAAATTTGGTTGGCATGTTCAAATTGTAGCCTCATTTTCCTGTTTTTAGCTGACAGGAGTGGCATTGTGTCGTTGTAGACCAGGTTCAACGTGTTGTGCGTTCAGAGAAGCTCTTCTTCATACAGTATCTTGGTTGTAATGAGTGGTTATTTGAGTATCATTGCCTTTACCGTTGCCATCATTATTTTCGATATTTTTGCTTTGGATGTGGCATTCCGAATGCAACTTTGTCTAAATAGTTGTTAAGTTGCAGATGGGTGAAGACATTTTTTTAGCAAACCACTTCTGCCTGGGTAGTGGTTCCCAAACATGGGAGAAGCATAGTTTGCAAGTTCAAATTTAACGGAACGGTGGTTACACTACCACAGAAAAAGGAAGCCATTAATGGGTGAAACCAGATTTCTGAGATGGCATGTTGTGAAAAGCACTTGAGTGACTGCTGCAAGCACAATCATATAGCAGTTTCTAGAATTTCTAGAATTTCTTTTTGCTTTGCTAGCGGTGGATTTATTGTTGGACACTTGCTAAAATAAGGACATTAGCCCCTAAAGTCTTGATAATTTTTACTTCCTTTAGCTATGGGACACTGTTGCAAATAGCACCTGAGCATATAAACATGCAAATTAAGGGCTGAGGTTGGAATGGCGGAAGTGTTTTTGGGATCTAGCATTGGGTATTACTCTGTGTGTATTTTAGGACATCATCATACAACAGTTTCCGTTCTAAAGCCTCAGCCCTCATACTTCAGCTCAAATTGCATCATGTCTCAAAAGAAACTGTTGTGCTCAGCTTGGACAGCATCGCGTCTCAGTCAAAAGTGACAACATTCCTCAGATTGATGGAAAATGGAACATCACCCATAAGACAAGAATAACATATAAAATTTAATTGCAATTTATGTTTTACTCACATAAACATGTTTTATTAGGCACTTACTGTATGTAAAGAGAATACTACAGAAAATATCAGATATGTCACAATTAATTTATATGAAGACATAATTTGTGAGAATATGCAGAACAAGCATTAATGACTATAAAGGCTTTACTAATAAAAAAATACAGATATCACTCAAGGCATATCTTAGCCAATGAATTCAAAGTGTAACGTGCAGGAACAGTGACACATACAAACAGTATAACTCATAAATGACAATGGCTGGTATTAACTACTGAAATTGTGTTCTAGAGATGAAAATGCAAACTGTTGATTTAACAAGAAAAATATAGAACACAAGGAACATGAACTTGAAATAATTAATTAACATAAAATATGTAACAAACATTGAAAAAACAGATGAATTACCTATTTCATTTATCTGGCTTCTCTGATTAAACTACTATATTGAGGAGTAGGGTGGGATTTGGTAAAGGAAAAGGATTATTATTTTTGATCGCAATGAATTCAGATCAATATATTGAAATCTGTAATTCTATTATTTTTATTATTTCACACAAATTTGGAACTTGTTCAGGAAAACCATATTGCAAGCTTTTTTCTTTCAGTTGGACATTACGTCCCCTAGTCCGCTAGCTGTAGCAATGCCATTCGCTCAACTGGCCACCTCATCTATTTCTTTATAACAATCCTTCCTAAAACACAACGGATAACCTTGGGAAACTCACTTTACCAATCGGAAACCTATTCGATCCTCTGCTAGCTGATCAGCTATTTCTAGCACTAGCAGCTAGTTATTTACCACTCTATTGGACATTAGTCCCTAACCTGCACCAGCCTAAATATTATGATCGCACACAACTCCCGCCAGCCATGCCATGCATTATACCGTCAGTTTAGTGCCTTTGGACTCACTTACATCTAACATCCATAGCATTCATGGCTAACTAGCTACCATCAACAAATCCCATTGTTAGCTTAGCTAACAACAACACGTTTATGATCCAATATCTTAATTGAAATAAACACTTAGTATTGTTAAAGAATAGAGAAATATAATGTGCAAATCCATCTAAAGGTTTTGCGTGCATCGTTTAAGCTTTTTATTCATGGCCACTCTATTAGGTACACTTGCTAAACGCATAGCAGTCACCCTGATACAGTAAACTCACTCTGTTCCATACAAATGTACCCCTACCATGAGTGTACACAACCCGGTGAGTCTGCTGTAGTTGCCCTGGCTACTACGCTAAAGTTAGTCTTTATTACATTAGTACAATATTCTATAGTGAATGGGGAGAGGTTGTGTACTACCTGAGTACTACCTATGAGTAGGTACCTAACTAACAATAGTTGTTTAGAATGTTTTGTAAACTATTTATTTACACTAACTTTAAGTTGCCTGTTACATGTATGTTTTATTGTTGCACAAAACCAAATGTTAGTTGACAGTATGTTTTTGTCTTTCGTCCTTGTCCGTGGCCAGTTTGAAGATGCTCTGTGAAGTTGGCTGGACGTTTATTCAGTTGATATTCAATTTTAAATTCCCATTCACAATTCAGTTTAATGACATGATCAGGGTAAAAGAAAGTTGACAATGGAGTATCAAGAGAAAACTACAATTATTATTACTAGAGATGTATCCTAAAGGACGAGTTAGAGCAATGGGTGAGTGGCTTACTGGCTAACTAGTTCTTTGTGCTTCAATGTAGCTGTCAGTGATTGTGTAAATACTTGGAGGATCGAACGTAAAAAAAAATAATCTGTTGCAGATTCTGGCCAAATCTGGACCTAGTGAAGCGTTGTAGGGCTTATAGCTCTGGGATAATTTTTTTAACCCTAAATAAAATGTTTCAAATTGCGGGGTATAATTTCTAGCTAGTAGCCAAGGTCCTTACACTTAATTCGACTTGCACTGCGCAGGTGAATTGAATTCTGGACTTGTGGTATATCAAGTAAAATCCAATACCAAAGCAACCAAACTGTACTCTCAGCTGTTTTTAAAAAAAATGCAGTCATAATCAGTCTAGGTTATTGTTTTTAAATACTAAATTTAAAATGTTTTATTATTTATATTGTTTTTAAAACACAAATATGCATAAGTCATTTATTACCTGTTGTTATTTTCTTTGAATCAGTCTATCATTGGTTTGTGCCACGCTGATCTAAAAAGGAAAAAGTTATTGTGTAAACATGTATTGTGAACACATGTATTTGTTCTCCATTTGTCTCCATTAATTACAGTAGCATTACTAGGAGTCAAATACTGTTTTGTTCTGTAAATTGATGTTTAACTGATGTTATTTATTTACTTGTATCTCTTTACCGAGGTAAACTTGGTTTTATATTATCCCATATTGATGATTTTAAAGAGACAGTGCACCATTTTCCAAAATATACAATTAAATATCTCAATTGAAAAATTGTGTTCTTTGCAGTAAATAAGGGCTATAAAACATTCATTATATTATAATATTCATTTTATTCAAACAAATTATTTGGTCTGGCTACATTATCATTTTTGTTGTTTTTCTAGGGCACAACATAAATATAGCTATGGGGCAATGCATGCAGGGCTTGCTGGTGAATGTTTTTCCTCCCTATCCCAATACCATCCTAAACTGAACTTGAGCTATCCCAATATATATATATATATATATATATTATATATATATATATATATATATATATATATATATATATATATATATATAAAATGTTATGTTGCAATACACCAACATTACTCTAAAACATTTGCAGTACTTTGAAATTTATAAACTTAAAGTGGAACTGACAGAATTTTAAGCAAGCAAGCAGACATACACTTGTGTTCAAAAGTTTGGGGTCACTATTTTTTTCTCTTGAAATTTTTCTCCCTCCCATCTCCCTCTAATCCTGCCTGTTGTCACCAGCTCCACAACTCCTTGGCCAGATCTGTGTAATGCGGAGTGGTGCATTACACGGTTCATTCAACCACATGTCGCATAATACAGAAGCCTTCAATGGCTGCAACCACATTTTTGAGATTGCAAGTTGTGAAAATTTGCAACTATAATCAAAATTAGCAGTTTCTTGAAAATGCAGTGGACGAGTTCCAAAATGTTCCTCTCAACAAACAAACTTCAGCAGTCTAGTTCAAAGCATGACTGATGTTTATTTTTTATTATTATTATTATTTTCATTATTATTATTATTATTAGTATAATTATTTGTTTTTCCAATTTTCCTTCCTTCCCAATTCCCACTAACCCTGCCTTGTCAGCAGCTCCCCAACTCCTTGGACAGATCTGTGAGATTGCGAGGGGCGCGCTCATCCAACCACATATCGACCAGCCGCCGATTCTTTTCGCACTGCTCATTCAACACGGAGGCATTTAGTCAGATCATGCACGGGTTGATTACACTCGTCAACTATACTTCTGTGACTGAATTTACAGGTGCCCAATCTGGACACAAGGAGTCGCTGGAGAGCGATGTGGTAGGATAGATAATCTGATTTATCTAACCCAAATCCCGGGCAGCGCTATGTCAATTTGAGCTGCCTCATGCAGGAGGCCCGGGGAAAGTCAGAGAACCCATAGTCAGGCTTGAACCACTGACTATCATGACATAGACTGCCCTGCAATGCAGCGACTTGGCCTACTACGCCATGCGGACCCCGTTAACTGTTGTTTCTGTTGGGAAATTCATTAATTAATGTAATGTTTTAAAAATATATCCCATGCTATTTCATTATCATTAATAAACATCTCAATGTAGCAGTAGACTATGAATCAGACAATGATCTGTAGATGCATAAAGTAGTACATTAATGGAAATAACATGTACTATTTCATGGTTATTACCATATAATTGATTAGTTAACGAAGCATGTATTAATATATCAATTAATGCATGAACATATTAATAATGCTCTATATAGGCATTGAATAGTCATTAATACTTGTTTATTAATTTATTAATGATTATTCAAGTATACTTTTCGAAAATGTTTACAATTAATTATTTCTGTGGCATGCTGGACGTAACACTTCATTCCATTGGAGGAACCATCCCTCACAGCAGAGTGATATCATAGGTGACTGGGGAGCAGGTTGTACTGCATCCCCGGCCTCACAACACCCCAGAGGGCATCTTCCACGGGGACTGGGTTAACACAACCACACTGCGTCAATAGGCCACCGCTTCTCCACCTCCATCTTTCGGACAAAACTGACCGATGGGGCATCTCACCCCACACTTGACTGGACACACTGGACTAGCCCTGCTCTGGGCTACCATGCAGACAACACCGTGCTCCCTGGCTTCTTTGGATTAATTCCCTTTCGGGGTGGCTACAGGAGGTTGCAGAGCTAGCCGAGCTTCTAGCAGACTTTGTTGACATTCTGGCAGGGCTAATCCTGTCTCAGTGTTAAATATGCTGCACACATTTAGACGTAGCTGAGGAGAACTCCCAGGGCTAGTAGCGCTTCCCCTTTCTTATTATATCTGACCTCTCACTCTACCATCCCCCCCGTGGATCCAGAGACACTGGGGGATCATCAGCTGGCTCCCTAAACTCTCAGTGACCTCCGTGACAAGGCCACTGATTACCAGAGTCAGGTGGTTCTTAGGGGGGGCTGAACAGATGACAGACGAATGCCCTTGCCAACTCATTCTATCTCTGAGAGGATGAGAGTGATGGCGTGGTAACACAAGGTAACAGCTGTCTATTGTTTAAGGTCACTATTATTAATTGTTCAGTTTTGTTTCCTTAGCTTATGGTTTTATACAGTACCTGTGCCATTCAATGTATATTTCCCCATGTTCTTTATATATTTTCATTCAAATCTCTCCCAGCTGGAGAAGTCCTACAGTTGATCGTTATTTTGGACCCGTTCCAAAAATCCACTTGTCTTTGTAAGAATGTAAGAATAAATATAAAAACATGAAACCAGAAGTAGAAAGACTAAAACACCTCACCATGGTCTTGTGGGTAGAATAAATTTAAAATTTTCCCACATTCAATAATCAATAGCTAATGTTCATTTGTATATGCAGTATCTTCCATGCTGGGAAATATCTCAGCGCTTAAAAGTGTTGTTTAGTTAACCAAGTAGCAAGTAATGTGAATCTATTTACTTGCTAGCTATGCTGAACGGAATGTATGTTATCAAAAGATAGTATTGTATTGTCATAGGCATGCTGTCTAATGATATGCATACATCTTGGTCATAGTGTAGTGATGCAATAAAAAAGAATACACAGCCTTTTCCAGAGCAAATAAAGGTGCAACACCTTCCCCCATGTTTGGCACCCCACCCAATAAAATCGATCTGTCCCTTATAAACCTTTATTACTCTTGAATGTTTGCCTCTAGTGGGAAAATGTAATTGTCAGAATTCATGTTACTTATTTCAGATCCTGACTACTGCAAATTATACTTAATAATACTGTAAAATACACTTAAAAATACTGTAAGTTATACTTAATAACACTGTAAATTCAATCCTGCACAGCAATACAACATTTCAAAACATCAAAAAGGATATAAAATACAATAAACAGGGAAATCTAAATAGGAGCCTATAATGGCACTGAAGGATCTGTTAGAGCTATTGAACCGATTGGACTGCAGATGCCTAGACTTCTAACATGGAAGCACCACCAAGTTAAACCATCAAAGTTGGTGGTACAGTGTTACACAAACCATAGTTATTTCCCCTCAGACCTGTTCTTGATTGATTCATCAAATAAGATTATCCCAAATCTCTTGACTTCACAATATTGGCCGAGAGCTCGGCATACAATCACACACGGACAATAATCCATTGTACCACAGTACCACATTTAATCCTTCATCTGTCCGTCTGTCTGTCTTCAGCCTGGCAGAAAAGATGGCATATTTCATCCTGTCTGACCTTTTCACTGAATGGGTTCCTGAATATTATGATGTACAGTACCTCACAATCCCATCTCTGCTCAGCAATGGCAGAAAGACAGTCTTTGACCAACCTCAACACTGCTACAGTATACAGAAACTAACCAACCTCAACTGTGCTATACAAACAGACATTAACCAACCTCAACACTGCTACAGTATACAGACACTAAACAAACCTCAACTGTGCTATACAAACATACATTACCCAACCTCAACACTGCTACAGTAGACAGACACTAACCAACCTCAACTGTTGTATACAAACAGAAATTAATTAACCTCAACACTGCTACAGTATACAGAAACTAACCAACCTCAACTGTGCTATACAAACAGACATTAACCAACCTCAACACTGCTACAGTATACAGAAACTAACCAACCTCAACTGTGCTATACAAACAGACATTAACCAACCTCAACACTGCTACAGTATACAGACACTAACCAACCTCAACTGTGCTATACAAACAGACATTAACCAACCTCAACACTGCTACCATATACAGACACTAACCAACCTCAACTGTGCTATACAAACAGACATTATTCAACATTTATACTGCTATACAGACCTTAACAAACGTAAACACTGCTATACAAACTGACACTAACCAACCTCAACCGTGCTATACAAACAGACATTATTCAACATTTATACTGCTATACAGACCTTAACAAACGTAAACACTGCTATACAAACTGACACTAACCAACCTCAACCGTGCTATACAAACAGACATTAACCAAACTCAATATTGCTATATAGACACTATCCAACCTAAACTCTGCCATTCAAACAGACATTTACAAACCTCATCACTGCCATGTAAACAGAACTTAACCAACCTCAACACTTTTATACAGACACTAACTAACCTCAACACATTTATACAGACACTAACCAAACTCAACACTGTTATACAGACATTAACCAACCTCAAAACTGTTGTACAAACACTAACCAACCTCAACACTGTTCCTCCACATTATCAAGACACATGTTTTCTCTTGAAAAACTAAGTTAAAGTTTCAGGTTAATCCAGGATACCACTATGATGAAATACTCTGCAACACCATAGAAGCTAATCGTACTCAGTAGACGTCAGTAGGATAATGTGTTTGCTCCTGACTCATTCCCTTTAAAAACATAGTCCCCTCATGGTAAATAACTACCTACGTATTTCTTATGAACCCTAGCGCTGAGACCTCAGTATGCACAGCGCTGATCCTGGCTGGATAACTTGCCTCTGCATGATGTTATTACTGCATGGGAGAACTGGTGCTTTGCGCGGTGTGCTGATAACCACCATTTGAAATGGGATTAGGCAGATGTTGTTGTGCATCCTTGCCTGAAATGGGATTATTTCTACCACTCAGCGGATGTCAGTCTAAAGAGTGGCCCAAAAGATGTTTATAGCAACAATACCTGTGGCTGGCCCATAGCCTACTGCATGGCCTGTAGCACGAATACAAAGTGTACATCCAATCACTTAAAAATACACACAAAACAGGTATGTGTCTGTCTGAGGTAAGAACTGTGGTAAAGTACAAGTATTTTATTATAAAAAGGGACATGGTGAAATTTCCTTCATTTTAGTATGAGGAACCTGTTAATGACAGGTTAATATAGAATTGTGTGGACTGCCTGACGTTGTGAGGCTAGACTGTGTGAATGCAGCCTGAGCATCCTTCCAGACTCAAGATCAGAGTATCAGAGTGTCTCAGTCTGTGAGCTTACACAACCAGCTCAGACCTTTGGTTCACTGTATTTTAGATAAGTCGGGATGCCCAAAACCATCCTAAAAATGTCTGTTAGCTTCTTTTAAGACTCAGCCTCTCCAGCTTCTTTTAAGCCTCATTGTCTGGCCGTCAGGCCATTGATTCTGCATTTAAGACTGAAGCAAAGTCCCACACAGCGAGTGATGCTGTTCCTTGATTTAAACGTATATATACTGTATTAAGTATACTTGTAACAAATTCATGTGTTTTTAGGGTTTATTAGAAAGGAATGGTAGAGTTTTTGTTGATAAAGCAGAAGCTTAGACTAAAAGTCACACTGCAGCAGTATGTGATTGCTGAACCATCCTCAGCCTCCTGACTGATGCATTTCTGCTTATATTCAGTGTATATTTGTATAAATACTATAGATATTTATTTGAAAAAAAATACAAAATGACGAAGATTTGATCTGTCATTGAAACAGCACATAACAAATGTTGTCAGACACAAACACGATTCTATCAGACCCAATAGCACAAAGCATAATATACCTGTCCAGGCTCTCCATGTCTTATATTGTGTGTAAACAGTCCTGCTCAACAACCAGCACACTGCAGAAGAAGTGAGCTGACGAGGAGCTACTTGCCCAACCAGAAAGCTAATCGTCGTTGTCGGAAGGGGTTCTTGCTGTGTCTATTGACCACAACCCAGGTGAAGGTGACCTTCTTGGTACCGCTCTGCTGGGACGGGCTGCTGGCTATGATCTGGTTTGCCAGTCTGTTTACTCCCTGCCTAGCTTTGTGCAATTTTGTTGGCGTGTTCCGGGGCCTGTGGCCGTGACTGTTCTGTTCTGTCTCTGTGTGACAGCGCTATTCTCCCGATGGCTCAATCCTTCACTTGGCTCCGGCTCGGCCATTATACCGTAGGGTCCAACCCAGTCCGCTTCATCACTGTCTCATTTTTCTCCCTACCTCCCTCTCTCCCTTCCCAGCCATTAGTGGCCCAATGTGGCTCCCATCCCCCCAACCCACACACACTGACATTACCAATATTCCTCCTACATCAGCTACAGAAACACACAAGTTATGAACGCGCGCACACACACACACACACACACACACACACACACACACACACACACACACACACACACACACACAC
>JACXGM010031945.1:0-12798 GCA_016801145.1 Umbra pygmaea
CAGACCATCACTGACTGTGGGTACTTGACACTGGACTTCAGGCATTTTGGCATTTCCTTCTCCCCAGTCTTCCTCCAGACTCTGGCACCTTGATTTCCGAATGACATGCAAAATTTGCTTTCATCCGAAAAAAGTACTTTGGACCACTTAGCAACAGTCCAGTGCTGCTTCTCTGTAGCCCAGGTCAGGTGCTTCTGCCACTGTTTCTGGTTCAAAAGTGGCTTGACCTGGGGAATGCGGCACCTGTAGCCCATTTCCTGCACACGCCTGTGCACGGTGGCTCTGGATGTTTGTACTCCAGACTCAGTCCACTGCTTCCGCAGGTCATCAAAGGTCTGGAATCGGTCCTTCTCCACAATCTTCCTCAGGTTCCAGTCACCTCTTGTCGTTGTGCAGCATTTTTTGCCACACTTTTTCCTTCCCACAGACTTCCCACTGTGGTGCCTTGATACCACACTCTGGGAACAGCCTATTTGTTCAGAAATTAATTTCTGTGTCTTACCCTCTTGCTTGAGGGTGTCAATGATGGCCTTCTGGACAGCAGTCAGGTCGGCAGTCTTACCCATGATCGCGGTTTTGAGTAATGAAACAGGCTGGGAGTTTTTAAAAGCCTCAGGAATCTTTTGCATGTGTTTAGAGTTAATTGGTTAATTCAGATGATTAGGTTAATAGCTCGTTTAGAGACCCTTTTCATGATATGAAAAGGGTCTCTTTTCATATCATGATTCTTTGAGATAGGAATTTTGGGTTTTCATGAGCTGTATGCCAAAATCATCAGTATTAAAACAATAAATGACCTGAAATATTTCACTTGGTGTGCAATGAATCTAAAATATATGAAAATTTAATTTTTATCATTACATAATGGAAAATAATTAACTGTATCACAATATGCTAATTTTTTTAGAAGGACCTGTATATATATATATATATATATATATATATATATATATATATATATATATATATATATATATATATTATATATATATATATATTATATATATATATATATATATATATATATATATGTGTGTGTGTGTGTGTGTGTGTGTGTGTGTTTCTGTTGAACACAGGAATAATACAGGGACAATATAAACAATATCTGAAAATGCACATCATTATCTTGTCCATAATATGCATTTGTTGATCATTTTGTCTATATTTAGTATTATTAAAGTTGATGTTTTCCATCCCTAGATCCAATATGCTATTTCATATTGTTTACTACTCCTTAAACAATGTTTTTGTATTTTTAGTCGTTTTCAAAAAAAGTTTCACAGTGCAGTTTAAATGGATAGTTCAGGTTATTGAAATCTAAGCCATTAGTCTACCTAGCCAGATAGACAATGAACAATGGTCTTTTAACCATAACATTCAAACTCGCTAACTGCTTGTAGTCTTTGAGAACATATGGATTCTAAACGCATACACCAATAAATTAATAAATAATGTATTGAATGATCACCTAATAATTATATTGTCATTAACCAATACATGGTGGTAGTTACATAAATACATTATATGGCCAAAACTATATGACCATCACACGCATATGAGATTGTTGGACATCCCATTCCTTAACCGTGGACATTAATTTGGAAATGCAACCCCTTTGTGACTATAACAGCCACCAGATCACATGCCATGTTATTTTTGGATTTATATTTTGACGTATTCATATAAAACTTCATGTTTTGTAAATGCTGTAAGTTTCAGTTTAACCTTAATCTTATTGCAACACAAAAAAACTGACTTTAACAGTGAATCTAAATTTAACCTTTAATTTCTAACCCTAACACAAAAAGCCCAAACATCTTCACTTCCAACCAAAAAGGTACTTAAAAATCAATATTGAAAAACTTAAACCTATCTTAACTTTGAAAGGAATTCATACACACAAAACATACAGACAGTATTACTTAGTATTTCATCCACCAGCTTGTCTCCAGCTGCAATGACTCATTATCTAGCTATAAATTGTGTACAATTTTAGGTGTTTGACATTTATATTCACCTGCCCCCAACTGTGCAAAATGTTCAAAATGTCAAGAATTTAATTAAGTTGTCTACAGTCTATGTCTCTACCCTTGTCTCCATTTCTGTCTAATTTTTTGTCTTCTATAACGTTATTGATTTATTTCTCTGTTTCTGTCATCTCTCAATCTCCTTCTCTTTGTTACACACTTGTCTGTCTGTGGGCTAGGTCGCTGCATTGCAGGACAATCTGTGTCATGATAGTCAGTGGTTCGAGCCTGACTAGGGATTCTCTGACATTTTTTCCGGACCTCCAGCCTGAGGCAGCGCAAATTAGCATAGTACTGCCCGGGATTTGGGTTAGATAAGTCAGATTATCTTGCCATGAACAGTCATATTGTCAAAATCACTGCCAGAATTTCACAATTTCTGCCAGGGTATGCAAACTAATGAGCACAACTGTATATAATTTGGTTTCGGAAATATTTTCTGACCTGAGGCTTATACGATGAAGCAGGATTTGGAGTTAGGAAGCTTCAGGTTGAACCATGTGTTTTTATTGTCACAATGGCGGTTCACCTGTTACCGGATTACATCGCCATGGTAACTTATACTGCACAACTGCTCTGGAGCAGGTTATAGTTAAGATAATAGATCAACCCCAAATAAAAGCACTGCTTACTGACCAATCAATTCAATTGAAAATGGCTACACCAATCTTAGAAGATTTTGTAGCTCGGTGCACATATAGTGAGAGGGTCCCTAAGAAAAGCAAGAATATTCAGAGAATAAAACCTGTTGGGTTTCTCTGATGAGTATCTTTATGGAAGCTATACATTCTCAGTGAAGGGACTTATGTATCTTTCTCAGCTTGAGCCGTATGTTACCAGTGCAACAGATTGAAGTTGTGTGCTTACAGATCCACAGACTGAATACATATCATTGAGTTTGTTTGCTACAGGTAGTTTAACATATGCTGTGAGTGATACAGAGACCCTAAGCAACATCAAAGTTTCACCTTTCACTGCAGAGACAATACATACATTTGAATATTTACTATTACAGTACTTACTTGGCAGTATTTTGCCTGCTTTCCTTCCTGTTTACGTCTGGATAATTTTTTTATATACTTCATATTTCTCTAGTTATATAAAGTTAACGTTTGCTCCTCTTGGGTGAAACATGTGCCTTTCATATACTTGATCTTGTCTGTGATTGGTGGTGCACACACTGCCCCTTTTATGTCAACATGCTCGTCGCTAGATTGGGAAAACATGGGTTGATAACCACCATGAAACCTCTTATACAGATTGTGGTTGATACAGTAGGTTAAGTAAATCCATCTAAAAAAAGATATCCTGGGCATGTTGAACTTGCTTCGTTGTATAGGCCAAAGAGTTGGTCCCCGCCTCTCTCTGTCTTTGTCTCTTGCATAGTAATACCATAGTCTTATTCTATAAAAAGTAACAAAATGGCAAATAGGAATGAGCAAGCATTGCAGTTATTGCAACCCCTCAATTTGTGAAATGTTTTTTTTGGGAAATATTACTTATGCCACAGTAGTTCGAATTTGTCTCTCTATAACCCCTATCTCTCTGTTTTGTAGGCCTTCATGTCTATGTTCCAGATCTTAACGCAGGAGGGCTGGGTGGATGTGATGGACCAAACCCTAGTGGCTGTAGGTCAGATGTGGGCACCTGTAGTGGCTATCTACTTCATCCTCTACCACCTTTTCGCTACTTTGGTAAGGGCTCTGCAGCTTGTATGGACTGATGCACATTCTAATATATATTCAACAGATACGTTTGTATATATATATATGTCTTTTTTATATATATAACCAGGTAGGTCGATTGAGAACAGATTTCAAAATCTGTTTGTATTAAAAGTGGCAGGGCAATAACAATGGAGTAGGTAACACTGGAGCGTAACTGTGCAGACAAAACATTGCATGGGGCATGACTAATACACTGGGGCATAAATGGGGATACATGGGCAAAGAGAGTGAACGAATGAGGAAGGAGAGTCAGCATGTACAACTGTCGGACAGTAGCCCTGACAGTGGTTCTTTAAAGCAGTGAGGAAATGGTGGTCTCAATGTTCTGTTGACTTTTGTAGTTAATCCCAGTCGTTTGCAGCTGAGAACCAGAAGGAGTGGTGGCCAAAGGAGGTATGGGCTTTAAGATTACACACCTGCTTGAGCTCAGGATGCGGGCGTTGGTGCATTATGGACAGTGCTGTGGTAGACTACATCACATTTTCTCAGTAGGGAGTTTGAGGCAGTTCTTTAAATTACTTTAAAATTATGGTCATTTTCACCATGGTATTTTTGGCATTAAGGGTGAAGGAGGCCTTATTGCGCAATAGGAAGCCCATCCTAGAATTTAGGGTTGGAGATGGTTAATGTGGATCTGAAAGGAGAGTGAGCAGTCTAACCAGACCCCTAGGTATTTGTAGGTGTCTACAAATTCTAGTTCAGACACAGAAAATAGAGTCGGCCCAAGACTCGAACCCTGTGGCACACCCAGCCAACGGTCCAGACAACAGAACCTCCAATTTAACACATTGGCCCCTATCTGAGAAGTAGTTGGTGAATCAATCAAGGCAGTCATTTGAGAAACGGAGGCTATTGAGGCTAACAATAAGGATGCAGTGATTGACAGATTTGAAGGCCTTGGCCAGGTCAATGAAGAAGGCCGCATAGTACTGTCTTATAAATGGCATTAATGATTTCATTCAGGACCTTGAGCGTGGCAATCTGGTGGAAACCAGATTGCATAGTGAACAGGCTACAGTGTCATGTGAGAAGTTTGATAATCTGTTTTTTAACCTGGCATTCAAAGTCTTTATATAGGGATGTAGGATATAGGATATGCATACATATATTTCAATGAGTAGATTCTTCCAGTTCTACATTTTCTATGCATCCTTGGTCTCAGCTGAAATTAAACTGGCCTATCAATTTTCACGGTGAGATGAATAGGAATGAGGCAAAGCATGCAGAGTTGGCATTTTTTTATAGTACAGAAAACAACAAACATTAACAGGTAGTACCATGGAAATGAAAGCACAAAGCAACAAAGTACACTAACTACAGGGCAGTGGCTCAATATAAACAATCCTGAAGTGGATAACGGTTTACAAGTGCTTGTACTAATGAGGAGATAATGGGATAATTATGAATTATTATAAAGGATATATATAAGCATGGCTGTATGGAATGACAAAGAGGTGGCACCCGCACTCTATGATGGCAGCATCACCGTGGAGTGTGACAGTACCCCAGACTAGGGTGCAGCCCCTTCTGGTCAGGCACCTGGAGGGAGCTGGTGTCGGGGACCTCCAGGTGTCTGGCGTGTGCAAGACCGGTAGCTGAGCCAATGACCACTTGCTGATTACTCTGCTGTCTGTATCTGTCTTATAATAATGATACTTGGTACTTATGTAGTGCTTTTCAAGGACCCAACGATGCTTTACAAAAATAGTAAAATAAAGAACAAAGAAAAACAAAAAACAACAGCAAAAGGGCCCATGGGAAGACTTGTTTAAACCAAAAAAAGGTCAGAGTCATGGATGGCTTGAGGCAGGGAGTTCCAGAGCCTGGGAGCAACCCTCGTGAAAGCCATGTCACCAATGCTCTGCATGCACCTGGGGAAGATTATGGGGCTTGCTGTACCAGATCGGTGTGAGCGTGGAGCTCATGGAGGGGTGATGTGCTTCCAGGACTTAGTGTGGGTGAGAAGCCTGGCTGCAGTTTTGAACCATTTGTAGCTTATGGAGGTATGAGGAGTTGATGCCGGTGAAAAGAGAGTTACACTAATCCAGACAGGAGGAGATAAATGCATGAAACTGATTTTTGGCTGCAGGTGGGGGAGGGAGGATTTGAGTTTGGCAATGTTACAAAAAAAAAAGATTTGACTGTCTGTTTTATGTGTTGCTCAAAACATAGTAAGAACAAAACAAAACGAGGAGTCAAGGATGATGCCTAGGTTGTGAGCATGGGGGAAGGGGAAACAACAGTGTTGTCAATGGTCAGAGAGAAAGAGAGTTTTATTGAGGGTGCCTATGAGAAGGAGTTCTGTTTAGTCACTGTTGAGCTCAAGGAAGTGTGCATCCATGATTTTATTTCAAAGAGACATGTTTCAATATGGATCAGAGGTGGGTTGGTGAGGAATTTGGTGCTGAGGTAGATCTGAGTGTCATCAGGGTAAGTCTACACAGCAAATTGTCTAGTGTTAATTCTTCAGTGTTAACTATACAGTGTTAACTGATGTGTTGAATTAACACTTGTGAATATTAAATCAACACAATAAAACCCCAGTGCTGGTGTTTCAAAACAGTGATAGTTGTCACAGTGTTACTTTAACACACTGTAAAGTGTTAGGCAAAATAATCGCAATTTCCCAGATTGCTTTGCTGCATGTTTATTTTTCAGATTTGTTTTTTTAATATATTTTCTGCTTTGTGCATTCATGAATTGATAATTTTATGTGTAATTATGAAACAATAATAGGATTTTTTACTGTTCAAATCTAATAATGATATAATTGGAGATGAATGAACACTGTAGTGGGGTTGAAATGTAACTCTATATACCAGTGTAGCAAGTCAATAACACTTTTCATTGTTGGGCAGAGTTAATTTTTAACTATGAATAGAGTATTTTTAACACTGCATTCAAGTTGTATTATTAACACTCAAGGTAGTGTCAAATGAACACTGCTAAGTTTGGGACAATATAAACACCAGCATAGTGTTATAATTAACTCTTTTAGAGTTAATTTAATTTGTAGTGTATGTTAAATTGGATGATCTGACCAAGGGGGGGATGTAGATGATGAAGAGTAAGGGACCCAGAACAGAGCCCTGGGGGACCCCCTGGGTGACTGCAGTTCATTCTGATTTGTGGTCACTGAGGGAGATGTAATGGGTACGGTTGGTGAGATAGGCTTGCAGGCAGGAGAGTGCCGTTTCCTCAACACCCAGACCCTCAAGCCTGGTGAGGAAGCACTAGTGGCCCACTGTGTTGAATGCGGCACTCAGATCAAGAACAATCATGATGTTGAGGGCACCAGACGAGGTCATTTACAACTTTTAATAGTGCAGTTTCTATACAGTGGAGTGTGCAGAAGCCAGACTGGAGGGGCTCAAACAGGTAATTACTGAGGTGGTTTTGGAGTTGCCAGACCTTTTCAGAGTTTTGCGAGGAAGGGGAGGTTGGATATGGGGCCAAAGTTATTAAGGATGGTGTTATCCAGTCCAGGCTTCTTCAATATGGCGGTGACAAAAGCAGTTTTGTAGATATAGGGGACAGGGCCATGTGTGAGGGAAAGGTTGACTATGTGTGTGATGTAGGGACAGAGTGCAGGCAGGCAGGATTTAATGACAGCTGCAGGAATGGGCTCCAGGGAACAGGGAGTCATCTTGGACAATAATATAATTTTGGAGATATAGGAGTCAATGGGGGTGAATGTACATGAGGAGGGAGACTGACCAGACATCAATGCATTGATTTTTGTGATTTTGTCTATAAAGAAATGAAGGAAGGCATTGGCAGGCAGAGAAGGTGAGCTATGGGTGTTATAGCAGGGCTGAAGTAGCTTGATGACAGTTGAGAACAGGGTATTTGGTTGTTAGAGATATTGATAATGTTGGAGAAGTAGAAGGACCTGGCAGCACTGAGGGCATCTCTGTATGTGGAGATGTGATGTTTATAGGCTTCAGTGTGGATAGTGAGGCCCGTTGATCTAGCCAGGTGTTCTACTGTAAGCGGCAGCCAAACTGCTTCAGAGAACAGTGCTCAGGTGTAAACCAGGGAGATGAGGATGGGAATGAAACACTGAGTGGTGCCAGGATGTTTAGGGAGGTAGACAGAGCACAGTGAAACTGGTTATCCAGATCATCAGGAGTGTTGGGTGCATGTTCCAGGGGAAGTGCACAGCAGATGGCATTGGAAAGCTGGATGGGGTCAACAGCTTTGATATTATGGAAGGAGATAAGACCCTTGTCAGTGTTGTGGGGTATGTTAGAGGAGAGTGAAATTTAGAATCTTGTGATCAGACAGGGGGAACACAGAAGGAGAAATGTTGGAGAGGTCGAGGCCAACAGAGCAAACTAGGTCTAGTGTGTGGCCCTTGATGTGGGTGGGGAAATGGACATGCTGGGTAAAACAGTCCAGAACAGCAATGCAATATGTGGTAAGTTTGGTGAGTAAACATGAATAATCATATCACCGAGCAGGGGTAGGCGGGGTGAGAATGATGTCGCAAGTGTGAGTAGATCAGCCAGATCAGAGACAAATGTTTCACTATTTTGGAGAGGGGGGGGGGTGATATACTACGACAGCCTATTTGTTCAGAAATGTATTTCTGTGTCTTACCCTCTTGCTTGAGGGTGTCAATGATGGCCTTCTGGACAGCAGTCAGGTCGGCAGTCTTACCCATGATTGCGGTTTTGAGTAATGAAACAGGCTGGGAGTTTTTAAAAGCCTCAGGAATCTTTTGCAGGTGTTTAGAAATGAGATTGCACTGTCTTGTATTAACATTTGTATAGTACTGTACTATATGTACATGGTCACACTCATGTTTATTTAAACAAGTTTATAACAATTCAAGTCGATTTAGTTTCAATATTTCAGTGATCGACATGCATGGCCACACAATAAATGGGTTTTGTTAATATTGTAATGACTTAAAATTATTGGGGTGAATTTGGAGTTTCATTATTTTTCATCTGAGCGATGTGCAGGTTTGAGTGGAGGGGTTGAAAAAGGTGTGTAGTGGTCAAGCGGAGCGCAACAATCACTCAGTGAGCTAGGAGCGGGATTTCCAAACGCTCAACTCCACTCACATAGCTACTCTGTCCCCGGACTGGCCAAGGTAGCATGGAGGTATCTGTGTATCCCGGCAACGTCAGTCCCCAGAGCGGGTGTTTTTGGCGGCTGGACTGTTGGTCACCAGGTTGCGGTTGCATCTGACCCCAGATCATGTCAATGCTTATCTTTCAACAAAAATCAGTAGACTGTTGCAGAAGTTGTACAGTATGTGCATTACTAGTTATTTTTATGAGGCTTTGTTAAGTAGCCAAATTAATTGTTATGTAGGCTAATCTCTCTCATAAAATATAGATTGTTTTTAGGTAGCCTACATCTTGACAAAACGTGCCAGAAAATAAATAATTGAATGTCCAACCCTACTAGGGAGCATGATGATTTATAGATCAGAGACAAATGTTTCACTATTTTGAAGGGGGGGGGATATATAGGCAATGTATTGAAATGAGGGGAATGATAGCTCAGTTACTTTAGCCAGCATCATAGAGCCCTGTATTCCACTGCTGGTTTGCTTCTAAAGCTAAGCAGGGTCGGGCCTGGTTAGTCCCTTGATGGGAGACAAGTGCTGCTAGAAGTGGTGTTGGAGGGCCAGTAGGGAGCACTCTTCCCTCTGGTCTAAAGATCATTCCCAATGCCCCAGGGTAGAGATGGGGACATCTGTCCTGTGTAGGGTGCCGTCTTTCGGGTGGACTTTAAATGGGTGTCCTGACTCTCTGTGAGTCTCCTTTGTTTTCCAAGTGTCTTTCTATTTCTAAAAGAGACACAGGAGTTATCTAAAATATAGTAGCTAATAAAATACATTATTTAAAAGTATTTTTTTTGTCTGACACTAATGAAATAATTGAGTTCAGATTTATGAATAATTGCACTATTCCGAGGCAGATTCAGTATGTGCAGGGAGTAAACATTCCTGATTTCACAAATTGGCAAACAGGTTGTTGTGATTGGAATTTAGATTGAGACTATTAATATTTTCAGTGTTGAAAATTATTTTTTTAAGTGGGTAAACGATAATTGACTATATGAATAGATAAGTAAATGCTGTTTAACAATTGTAAAGGTGCATAAAGAGTGTTTACATGTGTTTAGCCTCCACTACACCCCTTAGTAATTATATAAAGTTATGTGAATTAACCTCTAAATAAATTATCAAAGAAATCACAATTTGGGCCTTAACAACAAAAGAAACCAAACACCCAAGCATGTTTTTTCCACACTATGAGTTGATTCAATGCTGTGCAGTCTGTAAGCCAGTAGAGCATATCTGTATCTAAAAGAACTTGAAAATATTCACACCCAGAACACAGATGATTCGGTGGACTGAACATCCATGTGTCTTACATTCTAATATCATTCCCCCTCCTCACAGTCTTGCACATAGTTTCCACCCTAAATTTATCAAAGAACAGTGAGAGATTAGAAATAGCTTACATGAATAATAATGCCATGCAGTAATAACCTACATTTTTACACATTCACTAGACATGTTTGTGTGAGAGGTTTCGCTGTTGTCAACTAAAGTGTGGTCAAATACTGTTGTCAAAAACTGTGTTTTTAGGCAGGTAAACTCGGTGTTAGCAGTGATCCAAGAATGGTTGGGTGAAATGTAGTATTCTACTGAATTAAGGTTTCTTGCTGGGAGCTAGGAATAAGCTTTGTAGGGCAGATATAAATAAGTGACACAGTGTTACAGCCTCTGGGGGTACTGTTAAAAAAGATTATTTTGCCTGTAATGTTTTAAACTGTTGTGTTTGGAGAATACAGAAGAATGGCGTGATATCATATTATGTTATCCATCCCTGCGAGATAGTGGTCAGGAAATGTCTGAAAATGCTGAATGATTCCCAAAAAGTACAAATGGCATCTTTGAAGAAAAGCCATTTAAATGTGGCATATTGTTTTTGTTTCCAGCTGAATAAATGAACTTGGCTTAGGATCGGTTAGGGAAACAGCCTACTCAAGATGTTTGATAGATGGAGGTTAAAAGTATGCAAAAATTGCTTTAGACCATACCGAACACATCAAACTGATAAAAAAAAATCTGTGGTAGTTCCATATATTGGTAAAATCGGCCAGCCAATCTTCACTGACACCACATACCAGCAAAATAATGGCAGACCCCATTTCACATACTCTTGGCGTCTTTATTATATATGTTATTTGAGACATGATAAAATGCAAATACTGCCATGCAAGGTCAGGCAATCTCCATATATGCAAAGAGACAAGACAACAATTCCTCCTATGACAATTCCCTGATATCCCCACGTAGAACTTTGCCTTATCACTGAAATATCACTATGCAAACCTGAGGAGCTGACCAAAATACAAAACATGGAAGATAATTCCTCTCGCTTCACGTTTTAACACCAAGTTTCCCAATAAGATTATCCATCAAATAAAAAACATTTTTTTAACATTTACTCACCACAAAATCATTGTCACCAATGTAGACATGCTAACCAACCACAGGATTTAAGTAATGTAATTTGCAAGTGCTTTTCTGTGACAAAGCGATAGCTAACTATTAAGTGGTGGCTGCCTGTAGCTATGTAGCATGTCAACATACTGGCTCGTTAGCCTACTTGTCTTATACAGTGACTAGTAGTATGCTATACACTAGACAATTCTAACTCCAATTAAGCTGTCGCAAACAAATGTCTGAGGTCTGCGTCATTTAAGCTGTTGCAAACAAATATCTGAGGTTTGTGACAAAACTCCCATCGGAGCAAAGTCACTGTTCTTTCCCATCACCGATGCAGCTTTGCTAGTCTGAGTTGTCCTAGATGCCTTTATCTTTTCAGGCAGTTTTGATATTTTCGGTACATAATCTTGTTTTGATGGATGTTATGAACACAGTGAGGAGATGGTGTCACTGAGAGCAAAAACTTTGAAGTTTTCAATTATACATTTGAAGTTGGCATAAACGGGATACCGAAACAAATCTGTTCATTTTTTAAATTAAATACCTATTTGCAGAAAATACAAAATTGTTGCTGCCCGCGTCTCCTCAACCATTCTCTTTCTTCCCACTTGATTTGTACCACACAAATGACTGCACAACCAACTCAATTTCTGACAAAGTCACGTGAAATAAAAGTGTATTGTTGTTTTCATGAGACTTTTGCTGTTGATCCCTCTATCATTAAATGTTTACCTTTAGCCTGCGCTCCGTGGTGGTGGTAGTGGGGACTGCTAAGTTAAGAAGACAATTTGCAGGAATGTTATGTAATGATGTGTGAGCAGTACAGTGCTTTTTGTAGTTGGAAATTTGTGTAGTGAACAGTATTAGTATGCTTTGGTAAGTCATGTGTCATGGCATGTAAAGATATAAAATGTAGGTGAAAGTCAGACATTTGGAGTTGCTTGCAACACGGACCTGAGAAATCATGAATTTCTTAGATCCTTTAAAGCAGGGTTTTTTTTTAACTCTGGACCTCGAAGCCAGATCCACTCCACTTTTCCATTGCAACCCTCTAATCTACAACTTATTTAGACCTGGGACACCAGGTGAGTCCAATTAATGTTGAGGTAGAACAGAAAAACATCAGGCTTTGAACCCTGTAGGGTTAGATTTGAAGACCTCTGCTTTAAAGTAGTGATGGGCGATTCATGAACGATTCGTTCATTTTGAACGAATCTTTTAAAAGACCAGTACGTACGATTCATACTGGATCGTTCATTTCGTTCAATTTCGCGCAGGCACATTACTTCTATGACCCATTATACTGCTCGGTACTAGTATCTGAATCGTTCAAATCGTTCATTTTTGCGCAAGCGCATTACTTCTATGATCCAGTATACTGCTCCGTACTAGTATCTGAATCGTTCATATCGTTCTTTTTGGCGCAAGCGCATTACTTCTATGATCCAGTATACTGCTCCGTACTAGTATCTGAATCGTTCATATCGTTCTTTTTGGCGCAAGCGCATTACTTCTATGATCCAGTATACTGCTCCGTACTGGTACATGAGTCGTTCATATCGTT
>JACXGM010031946.1:0-12799 GCA_016801145.1 Umbra pygmaea
CAAGGCCAGTGGTTGGTTGTGGAGGAGCCGAAATAGATAAGATGTGTTGACTTCTTGGGGCAAACAGCCGCATTCCAATCTGCACGTCTGTTCCTCTTGAGTCAATTTGGTCCATTTTGGTCTCCGAGACGATCCACTTTCCTGTGCAAAGCTGAGAGCTTCTCCGTGATGTTAACCAACTTGTGGTCAATAGACCCAGTCTGAGTGCAAACGGCCCTGCCCACTGTTTCAATCATAACGGGCAGCCCTGTGGGGCAATGAACAGCTGTCACCGTCTTCTTAATTTCACGATAAACCAGGGCAACGCCTAATCCCATCAGCAGAAGACCTGTTATCATGGTTCCGAATAGGTAAATATCTTCAACGTTCTCCACGGAAAGAGCGGCCAGATACACGACCCGCCACCTCGCCCATGCATCGTGTAGCCAGCTGCATACGTTCCGGCAGGGCAGTCAGGTTCCCCCGAACCCCTGCTTCTCGTCGAGAATATGCTGTCAATTGCGTTTAGAGACCAGTTGATCAAATCCATAATTTCCTTAGTTTGGAGAGCAGTGCTGTGAGAGGCTCTCAGAGTACAGGACAAAGACGAGACAAGAGCGAGCAGGGAAGATAAGGGAAGGGAGAGGGAGAAAATGCGACCGCCTTCGTTGAGAGCTGAGAGCTTATGTCCAAGTTCTACAGCATTTTACTGCATTCTGAAATGCTGCACCATCGCTGAACTCCCATCATTCCTGCACCCAGGTCCCTCTCTGTGTGGGACATGTCTCTCTGAGCCATTTGTCCTTGATCTCAGAACTTAAACAGCAATCGTACCAATCCATTGTTTTACAAATCGATGTGCAATTTTGGCGCCTCCACCCAACCGCGTGAGACATGCAGTGATTGGATTAAGCAATTGTAGACAGCTGAGCCACTTTACAAATAGCAAAAAACAAACCAAGACCATCACCTGAGTACCCTCGCCATTTGAATGCCCTCATGCATTGTGTACCTTGCGGGTCAGTCAAATACGCCTCTGTCTATCGCAGTTTTCAGGTATAGTATAAGCACAGTCTAGGCTACAACCCAGACTGTAGTGGTTAGCTAGGTGTTACGAAAAAGCACCTTATACCACTGTGCTTTGTCTTACTGTTACTAAATCTTCCTTTCCAGATGCAGGCTGAGCCAACTTTCCACATAATCCATCTAGGTTTCTAAAGCATTTGAAGGGAGCCTCTGTGCCTCTGTGCTGGTAGCCAGCTATTGTCCTTGATGAATAGGACCCTGTCACATACAGTATTCCTCTTGCATTCAATAAATAAGAACTTTACTGCTCAGTGTTGACAGCTGTGATAAAAATCACAGGGGATGCCTACACTTTCCCTTCAGACCCAAGCTCCAGATCCAGCTCACTCAAAACGTGTCTCCTAATTAATGCCAAAAAAAAGAAGACAGAAGTAATAAGATAAGATAAACATGATGAAAAAACTGATACAGCTGCTCAGAGTTTTGTTTTCTGCATGTCTCGTGACCCCTACAAAGCAATTACTTACCTAAAAGCAGGGACTTTGAACAGTGCCGACTTTGAACAGATTAATTGTCACGAGTCACGACAGCCAGGACTAGTTAGGGCTGTGGTGACAGGAAAATGATGGTGTGATGGACTATTGTTTATTTTATATGTATTATTGCTTATATTATTTAAACTGTGTGTGTTTTAAGTATTTATGGTTTGGCGCGTCACCTTCTGGGCACTGACTCATAGCCGTCTACTCTGGGTAGATCATCATTACGCACGGCAGTAGTTGATTAGGTAATGATCCTCACTGGGTGGTTATTAGTATTCAAGGTGGCTATATAGACTAAGTGTTTCAGAAATTCGGCACACATTATTGTGAGTATTATACTCCTGTTCTCTGCTGGGGAATTAACATGAGGAGTCCTGTACCATCGTGTTTAATAGAGCTGATGGACGTTGAAAGTAAGCTTTTCTGATTGTGCCTTCACCACTAAGTGTTTTTCATAAATTATCCTGTATTGTGAGCCAGGCGTAGGCTACTGTATGTGTGTTTTGGAGGAATTAGTTCATGGTATACAACAAAAATGTTCATTTCATCCAAACACATACCTAAAACCAGAGAGACTGATGATTTTGCATTGGTCTTTTAAAGTTTTCCAGAGCTGTATACAGCGCTTTACAAATAAAGTGTTGTTTCCATGTTAGGCATTGCTAGACCAATACTGTTATACATGACACATCATGGACAATTCCACTCTCACAGTCAATTACAAAACTGCCATGCTATCGCTAACTGCATGACTACCTCTAGTCTTTGTGGACTGTTACACTTGACGCCATATCTACTTATCTGCGTGGGTCTGCATTGTGGAGCTGTGACACAAGATTATCATCTCCTGTGCATGTGACAAATATCAAAAATTTTAACTGTTGCTTTTTAAAATAATTAATGTCAGAAGGCAACAAAAATGTTGTTTTGATTATTAATATGTACTTGTCAACTTTGCGTTATATTATATAAAATCCTACCCAGTAAGTTTAAGCTCATAAATCACACATACATTAATAGAATCCACACTAAATTAAATGCAGGGTATTGAAATTATGAATTTAGTAAACACTTTTATCCAGAGAAACCTACAGTTAGGAGCACATGTAAACATGTTTATACTTAGTAATGCTGATCTCCTGTAGTGAATCAAACCCACAATCATGATTATTATGGCACTTTTTCTGCACACTGTACTTTATGTATATTATTACAGGAAACAAATCCTGTGGACTTGGAGTAAACACTTATGTGATCAATAAAATGATTATTTCAATTACCCATCTTGGGCTGTATGTGCATAATATACAGGTAGAATCACTTTCACACTATCATATCAATTAGCCATTACATGTCAAGATTGAAAGCAAGAATATGTTATTGATATGAAGGACCTAATAAAGAGTAGAGCCACCTTCAGAACAGTTCCATATTTCTGGGAATGCTGACATACAAGTCCTGAACTCTATCTGTTCTTCGCTTACTGGGCAGGCCCTTGTCAAAACACAAGTGAGGTTGTGAGGTTATTAGAACGAGATTCCACTTTACGGAAGCTTCAAAAGCACTCCTGTATAATGAAACTGCTGGGTTGTTCCTGAAGTTGTTTGGATATAGCTTGGCCAACGATCCCAAACCTAGTGAACGTTGATAAATTAGTCTAGCTAGTTAAGCTACATTATCAAACTACTAACAATGGGCATAGTGGTTTGAATATGGAACAATTAATTCAGTTAAACTGTGATGATGACTTTTTACCTTTTTACTAACAGTAACATATATTTTCATGATTATTCTTAATAGACAGTTTTGCAGTGAAAGTCATTCCCTGCCAAAGATGGGTGGCTCTAGAGGCCTTAAAAGGGTGTGAATCATCTTAAATGGGTGTCTTTTGGGGTGAGATTTTTGGCAAAATGTTGAGGGTCAATTTCTCAGTACTGCAATTCCAAGCATCATAGCTTTTCATATATTCTTTCTATTTAAGTGATGATATACCATTTAAAAGCTCAGAATCTGTATTTTCATAAAATAAAAATAAAATGATCGTAAGCCCAGATATAGGTGATGGGTCACATACACAATATGAACTAATTTATACTTTAACAAGATCAGTAATCCACAAGGTTAAACAAATAAATATGAAAATGCAGATAATGCAGGGTTCTGTATACAGTAGAAGGTGATGGATCCAGAGACAGGTTCTAGATTAAGAATCTGTTTTATGATTGTTTTTGTTTTTCGATTTGTGTGTGACTTGTTGCCAAACAGCATCTCATTGGCTTGCTCTTAAATAAGACAATCAGCCAGTGTTATGAAGGGGTATCTGTTATGAGTGGGATCAGGCATAGTATGCAGGCATTTCTGCCAAAGAAGATGTGCAAGGACATTCCATTCATACACTGCTAGACCCATCAGATGCACTTGGCAGTGGTACAAGGAGAGCTGAGCCATTCTCTGAATCTCTTCACTACATTGTCATTGACACTGTGTTGCACACAGGGATGGGTAGGTTACCTTTCAGATGTATTCTATTGCAGTTACTCATACACAGAGGTGGTAAAAGTACTGAGTAAATGTATTTTTCTGAGTAACTCTGAGTTCACAAGTTTTGGGAAGTCCCTACTTAAGACCAAATTTATCTTACTGGTGACTATGATTTATATTCTCTTTACACTTTCTATTTGTTTTATAGCTCAATGTTAAGATAAGAACACCTGATAATTTTGGTCATCAGTTGGGACTAAGAATAGTCAGCTAAGAAAATATAGCTGACCTCTCACAATCACTCCACTAACTTGAATTTTTAAGTAACACAAATATCGGTCTACATAACAGTAAATAATCATTAGAGGTCTACATATACCCTACATAATACATAAAGTGGTCTACATAACAGTTACACAGCATGACTGTCTAAACAAGCAAACTCGTCTTCATGCATGACTACTCATCTCATGCTGCAAAGAATACCTCTGTGTCATTGGATGCTATGGGCATAAAAGGAGAGAAACTCATGGTGTAACCCCCATCCTCCGCTCACCTCAACCCTATTGAGAACCTTTGGAGCATCCTCAAGCAAAAGATCTATGAAGGTAAAAGGCAGTTTGCATCAAAACAGCAGCTCTGGGAGGCTATTCTGACATCCTGCAAAGAAATTCAAGCAGAAACTCAACATAAATTCACAAGTTTAATGGATGATAATTGGGAAGATGATATTAAACAAAAGGGTCCTATGTAAACATGTAGTGCATAATAATGTAGAACAGTGCGTTTCAATTTTTTTATTTTTGAAAAAAATTCTGTTTTCATTGGGTGGTTTATTCAACGAAATCCGACTTATACCCTAATGGTTGATGACTTGAAAATAATACTGATTGTCATTTGCATTGAAAATTCGATGTAGAACATAATTTTTATAATAATTTGGTATGTGGTGTAGTTGCACTCCAAAATAAATAAAAAGTCACCCCAATTTATGTCAATAAGGTCATTATCCAATTTCCACCTAAAAAACATACCCAAATTAAAACACTTGTTATATTAGACTTGAAGTAAAGAGATTGTGACCTAAGGTCACATGCAAAACTACAAAATAAAACACTATGGAGTTTGGTTGATACATACAGATAATTTTCGCACAACAAATGGATTTTACCAGTGAAAACAATGCTCCATTTTATTGCTGGGTCCCTTCGGATGAGAAATCTGAGAAAGTTGGCTGACTGTAAGTATATAATTTATTGTCATACGTGAATGTATTGGCTGAGTCGCAATAGCGAAAGGTTTTGTTTACATGTAATTTTAATCCTGTGCTATACATGTTAAAATGTAATCCTGTGCTATATACAGGGTTGCCAACTTTGGGAGTTTGGCTGGCGTGAGACGGTAAAATTTCAGTGCGCGTGCGTGCGCGTGCTTGTGCGCGGAGAACACTTTTGTTAACCCTAGAAATGTCAGTCCTTGTTTACTTAGTATAAACCGTTATTTATGCAGAAAAACAGCTAATACAATGGAGACACATATTTTTTTTAATTCTGAAAGCGTCAGAGTCATGCCAGATGCGTGAAAGTTGGCAACCCTGACAGTAGGCTCTGACTACGAACCATCAAATCTAACTCTGAACATATCACACGCAATTGACGAATCAGGTGCAAGGATTTCAGCGAATCAATGATCAGAGAATCATGCAGTGAGAACGTTTTAGGCAGATGTTACAGCTGTGGGACTACTCTCCTTTCATTAATACGCTGTTGTCTAGTCATCAACAGAAAATTAACGAATTTAAAGGGGAGAAAATTTGGCGTGACATTTCTTGCGTGTGCGTGAGAGCGTGAGATTGATGCTGAAAGCGTGAGTGTCACGCCAGATGCGTGAGAGTTGGCAACCCTGTATATATATATATAGTAATTAGCACTAAAAAGTAAACGTATTGTGAGGTATACCCTCTGTTTTGAAACAACCAATCAAATCATGTCTGCCTTAAGAACACTTTTCAATAACTTAAACTCCTATGAGCATAACATAATGGATTACAGTTAAAAAAATTGTCATCAGATTACTGTAATTAGATAACATGTAACCAATTACTCCCTAACCCTGGTTGCACATAATTATGATGTCCTCTCTCTTAAGATTATAAGAAGTACAGAGTCTCTATGAACTAATAAGAGGCCTGGCTAGCACAGAGTCAATATGTATGCTTCTTTCTTTGTTTGAGATCCCAGAGAATATTACTGCAGCAATGGACATACTTTATGCACATTAACATCAGGGCTGGTAAAGTAGTTGAGGAAGAATACATTTGTTTGAAATACATAAATTCCTTTTGAAGGTTCTTGGTGTCTTTGCTTCTGAAAGCTCACTCTAGATCTATAGGTCTGAGGAAGGTCAACAGTGCTTCTCTACAGGTTTTGAAGTACCAGAGTACCGTAGCTGAAACCTGGGGTCATTTTAAGACAGTACAGTAGATAGCCCAGCCTCAAAGACAAAGAGAACAATGAGCAGGAAGCTGAACGACAGCATTGTTCTCTTCACTGTTGAGAGACTGAATCTGATTCATCAAATAACCAAGTCAGTTTTCATGAAAGGACTTCTCAATATTCTGAATGGAGCCATTGCTGAAACGGAAAGCAGATTTTCAAAAAGAAATCTTGAGCTGTTGAAGGCTGTAAATTGTCTTCTTCCCAAGTGTATTTTTTTAGATTTGGAAAATTGTTCACCCCCCTACAGAGGCTGTCAGGCACTGAACCAAGTGACAGGATGACAAATGAAATTCATTTTGCAAAAGGCATCGATGCTAAGAAACTCTCCATTGATGCTTAGGAAACTCTCCATTGATGCTTAAGAAACTCTCCATTGATGTGGATATTTCACCAGTGTTTAAACATGTAAAGCGGGATAAGGAAGCTTTCCCTGAGCTTCTCACAGTTGACTGCTTTAGTTACTGGGGTATCCTCAGAGTCATGTGAGAGTTTACTCTCTAGTGTGTGACTGGTGCTAACCACCAGCTGTTGTCCTATGCTAGATGAACTAATGAGTGCCAGCCAGCTAGTTACTGCTACAACTGAGATCTGTTCTAACCCAGTTTAGATTTCTATGGTACCAAATAAAATTATTTTGCACAGATTGACACAAATTAATCCTAGGACAATATAATGATTGCACAGATACCGTACTGTACATACAAACTATGAATCCCACACCCACCCTGGTTTAACATTTAAGTCATTTAGCTGACACTCTTATCCAGAGCGACTTACAGTAAGTACAGCAACATTCCACTGGAGTGCCTTACCCAAGGACACAATGACATTTGGCAGTCAAGAATCGAACCGGCAATATTTCAACTACCAGTCTGACTCCCTAACCACTGAGCCATCTGTGCCCCTTTGGTTCTAAAGTTCTTCTCTCAAATGGTGGTGGAGCAGGTGGGCATAGCAGGTCAATTAACACCCAAAATATCCTGGCATCTGAACAGATTCATTAACCATGATGTGGCCCTCAGCAACTGGCCATCTGTCCCACAGAGACTATTAAGACTACACTCACCACACCAAGACTCCTCCAAAACCATCTACTGAAGAGCTGCACTATTCTGCGCCCAAACTCTGTCTCATCGCATCTGATATAATGCTACACTAATAAACATGTATATAAAAGGTAAACCGATTCATATTAAGTACTTACTTCACCACCCATTTCTCTAACTGCATGTTTGTTTTGCATTATGTCTCTGTATGTTTTACACAGCGCCATTGCATCAACTACAATTTTTGGGTATTTGTACATTTTCTTAGTGAATAAAGTTGATTCTGAGTCATTGCCTTTATTGTACACACAATGAATAGCCTTAAAAAAATCTACCTGAGCTCTGACAGTATATGCTACATTGCATTCCAGCTGATCCAGCAGCGGGCTGGCGTTTATTGGAATAGAAAGGAAAAAAAAGATAAAGGTGATTGGTGTTTGACATGATGCTTTACAGACAGGAGAATCCATGTAACCGAGCCAAGGCTGCAGATGAAGATTAAACTGTGTGTTTGTATCCATCATAAGGCATAGCGTCAATGTGGGCCATTCACGGTTGAAAGAAAAAGATGTGCTGTAAATAAAGGCTATGGGACTTGTTCTGACTGGGTATACAACCTCGATTCCACTGTATAAATAAAAACGATATAATATACACTGTAAGCACATTATTAGGCATGTCAGTATTTTGACCATATCATCATTATTATGCATGTTCCAACTCCAAGCTGTATTAACTGGAATGCTTATTGGATTTAAAGGAGAATTCCGGGCGATTTCAAAACGCAGCTGTTGTTTGCATATCGGAAGTGCTGTCCGTAGCGTTAATAACTCAAACAATCTGTTTTGCCAAAACCGTGTTTACCTTTTGCTGCCAATAGACAACCATTACGCATTTACGGGGCAAGTTAAAAAGCATGCTTTGAGCCACTAAACATGTTAAAAATATCATTACTAGTCCATATCCATTTGCACTGATTCATTATAATGAACACAGCGAGTTTGAACAAATAAGTTTGTGTACATACCTCTGTTTATTTCTCATTTTCCAGTGAAGTCCACTGGGAGGGTGGAGAGGTTTTGAAAGAGGTGACATAGGGCCTGGTTTCACGGACACAGATTAAGACTAGTCCTGGACTAAATAATCAAGTTGAATGGAAAATCTCCATTGATCTTGCTTTTTCAGTCCAAAACCAGGCGTAATCCTTGTCCGTGAAACCAGCCCTATGAATTTGAAAATCGTTTGTACTTCTGGTTGAACAAAATCAATTTCTGCAATAGAGATTGCTAAGACATGTGACCAAGTGGGCGGCAATGTCATAAAAACCCAAAGAATTAGGGGTGTGTTTGGCCAGGGCTGGTGTGTTTACATGGGCTGGCATAGCAGGCTAGTGTTCTGGCATGAAAATAATGAAAACTTAGCGTGAAAAACAGAATCCTACAAAATGCAGTGGGCTAAAACAAACATTTTCGGACCATACCGCCTAAAACTACATACAAATGCAAAGACGAGATATGACGAGAAAATAAAGGGAACTGGATCCTTATGAGCATAGCGACTGGTCAAGAGCCGGCGGGACGTCAACATGTTGGCTGTTGCCCAACTTCCAGCACCCATACACAACTACATGATATTAAGTGCTAGTCAGGGTTCGAATTACTTGGGAGCTCACATGAAAGCAGTAAAATAATACACCCGTGGGGGTCTCTAAAAATAATCAGCACTATTATTTAGTTAACAAAAAAATCACTTTTTCCTTTAATATATTTTACAAAATTTATAAACAGCCTAAAAGAAACATGTTTTCCAAAAGAACGCATTAGGTTTATGCTACTGCTGAGCGCATATCGCTTGTTGTAAAGTCAAATGTTATTTAAATACCAAATGATACCAGACCACTTAGAGCCCATTTTTTGCCACTAGAACAACGAAATCATACCATGAGTATAGCAACAGGGTGATATCAGGAGGTTTGTAATAATTGTTGTTTCTCTACTCATGTATTAATTAACGTTGAACTCAAATGAATGAAGTCCAATGTTAGGCTATTTATTTATTTATCTACACATGCCGCGCCTACTTATGGTACTTTTTTTAAGAGACCCCCACAAAGATGAAATCATAATTAGAACACTGGTGTTAATGCATACACACACAAAGTTTTCAGTAACTGCAGCAGGCAGGCCCAGGTTTTTTGTACAGATGGATGGGTCCAGGACCTGGAGATTGTGAATGTGGGGAAGAAAACTGTCGTCCGTTCAAAGGATTGCTAATGTTTTAAGCACCACACTCCTCGCTCCCTCATCTATTTGCATGCATTCAGAATTCATCAAAACAACGTAACTTACAAACACATCATGCATAAGTTAAATGGTATATTGTGAAAACTTTGACTCGTTTACTGGTCTTACTAAATGTGTTTTCTAGTAAAACACTGTTGGAGCTATTGGTGCATGAGCCTGATGAATAAAAGATATTAGGACTGTTGAATAAAAAGACATTTAGCATGGGCGCATTAAGTTTGTGCCACGGATTCCCAAAATGCTTTGCGGGAATATGTCATGATGACGACACATTAGCAATCTCTCTAGTTAGAAGTCAGAGAGAGCTCTTGAAATACCTATTTTTTGTCTCTGGCTATGGATCGGAAATTTGCAATAGCTGTAGTCTGCCAAAAGAAAGATACTTCCAAGGATGTGCAAAAAACATACTGTAAACTTCGGATATTAAGAATTTGTATGAAATGAAAGTTTTAGAAAATTCATCTGCTGTTTCTCTTAATATGCATTGCACTCATTGGACATCAAAGCCTATTTCAGCATATGTGGAAAAATCTGTTGAATCTACAGCTATGTTGAGCTTTAAAACACAATTATACATAGACTGACTTTGATTAGTTCTGATTTCACTGAAGCTGAGGGCAAAAATCACTGATGTGTTTTCTATGTATGGCCAGTAGCTAATGGCTATTGCCCACTAATTGTTTTATTAGTGTTTGTCACAAATTATCAGTCTTTAACTTTCTTTCCCAAGAGAAATTTAGTTTGAAATTGCCTCTTTAGACTAAATTACTGGCTGTCTAACAAAACTCTGTCTTTAGAACCTTGCACTTGATTTAGGATGATGCGCTCTTGTAGGTTAGGTGAGGTTAATTGGACTGGCCTGGTCAATTGATGACATTCAGAGTTGAGTGGGAATATACTAATTTGGTTCATTCAGTCAATATGGTCAACCTGATAAGCCAATCTATGGAGTAAGCAATTAGGAAGAAATACTTTTGTTGGTTTCAGTTAGCATTTTTCAGGCATAATTTTGAATAATTGTTATGGATAGGTCTGAGAGTGGCATTTATTAAGGCGTGCATTCATGTTTACCACCTGCTGAACAGCCATGTAGCTGCATTTGGAGCAGTTCCCATACCAGGCTGTGATGTAGCCAGAAAGGATGCTATTCTTAGGGGTCATAGAATTCGAAAAGGTCCCACAGTGTTTTGAAATGAAATTGTTCATCTTGTAAAGTCACTACTGAGCCTTCTGGATAGTTCACTCCCTGTTGGTGTGGATTGGAGTGTGCTCCCCTCTGCTTCCTAAAGTCAACAATCATCTTGTTTGTTTTGTTGACTGAGGTTTTTTTCCTGGCACCATGAGCTGGGCTTCTGCCTGACATGCAATGTCTTAATTGACTGACATAGCGGGCTGTGCAAGAGTGGTACCAATTATTCTTTTTGATGAGTGGGTGGCCAAACGTTTTTCCCCACATTGCTCCAGTCCCTAAGTCCAAAAACAAATTTGAGGAAGAGATGAGAGCGGCAAGAGGCAAGTGAGTAAACAAACCAACCACTATTAGTGGTAATATTGGTGAAAGCCCGACAAATTTTGATGACTTTGCTTGAGCCCATCCTGATAACAACACCTTAAAAGAGAACAATGATGAAATAATATAATTTGTCTATTTTCGTATATATCGTTTGAAGTAAATGACTGTCTCTCCCATCAGGCACCTCTCATACACAGTGAGAGCAGGATCTACTGTAGCTAGCGCGAGTGCTAGGGCATGAGGTTAAATGTCTTTGTCCACACTAATGCGCTAGTTAGAACGTTGTGAAATAACCATTATTTGCATTAAAAAATGTTCTTTCACACAGAAAACAAAAAAGCACGGTAATGGTTTAATGGTCTGGGGCTGTTTTTAGGGTTTAAGGCAATCCACTAAATTCCAGTGAAGGGTCACCTTAATCCTATGGTATACAACGTCATTTTAGACAATTCGGTGCTACCAACATTGTGTCGACAGTTTGGAGAAAGCCCTTTTTTCTTCCAGCATGACTGTGCACCTCTACACAAAGGGGATTTCATAAAGACATGGTTGTTCATTGAATTTGGTGCGGAGGAAATCAAACCTCAACCCGATTGAACATCTTTGGGATGAATTAGAATGGTGAGACAGGCTCTCTTCCAACATCAGTGCCTGTCCACACAGATGCTTATTAGGCTGAATAAACACAAAATCCCAGAGACACTCCTAAATCTTGTGAAATGCCTTGTCAGACAGGCAATAAAAAAGACTCATAATTGATATGGAGAAGGATATGTATTTTTTCTTCTCAAGTCACTCCTTGTATAATCATACCTCCATCTTGAAACGAGCATGGTATGTGATTGGCTCCATCATTTGACTGATAGGTAAATTACATGTACTGCTCTAATCAAAATGGTAAATGTTAACAAATAAGCAGCTAATTAGCTACAGTATCTGACATTGTTAAGTGTTAAAGGTTCAGAGAATATTTACCAATACGGTTTAAAAACCTCAGCTATTTCAGATCTAGTCTTTGTGAATGCAACTGTCATGGTGCTCTTGGCTTTCCAAACATCACGTATGGTGTACCAGGGCTCTCAAGTTTTGAAGACAAGCAAGAGTGACATCCCCCTGTCAGGGGGTCAAAGGGGGGGGTGGGTTAGATGGGTCGTGGGAATAGGGGGTGTTTCATTAATAATAATTATTAGTGTTTTGGTTGTTGATATTAAAAATTGCTCAGACTTGCAAAAGAATTTCCACATTTGAAACAGTTCGGCTCAAGCCTAGCCATTTTTAGGGTCATGATTGAGGACAATGTCCCGTCCAGAGATAAGCTGTTTTGTGTTGAGGTTTTGTTCTAACCAACCATCGAAAATACCCTCTCGGCATCAGCATTAAAATTTGGAAGCACCTAAAACAAGGCTGCGAT
>JACXGM010031947.1:0-12826 GCA_016801145.1 Umbra pygmaea
ACTTTGGAGGTAGAGCATTAGGTTCTAGCCCTGAATGCTAGTTGGCTGAAGGACAAGACAGTTGTAATTGCATTGGTAAGCAGTTTACAGACTTTGTACTTTTTTACTACTTTGGTTAATAATAAACCACTAAAGGATGTTTGCAGGAACTCCACCTTCCAATGAGTGAGAACAGCTCAGCCTGATCTTTCAGAATTCCTTGAAATGACCACGGACCCTTCAAAATCCACGGCAGTTTCACAGAAAAGTCTGCGATTGGCACACAGTGAGTCCTTGAGGTTAACTTGATCTAAGCCTTACCCAAACCCTAATCTTAACCACTCAGAAACCTTGCTGTTAATTCGATCTAAGCCTTACCCAAACCCTAACCTTAACCACTCAGAAACCTTGCTGTTAATTCGATCTAAGCCTTACCCAAACCCTAACCTTAACCACTCAGAAACCTTGCTGTTAATTTGATCTAAGCCTTACCCAAACCCTAACCTTAACCACTCAGAAACCTTGCTGTTAATTCCATGTAAAATGTACTATGTTGTAATGTATTGTTTGGAAACATGGTGAAAGTGATGAAAAAAAATGATTAAAAAAGCGCATTTGCAACACGTCTGCATCGCGCAAGAATAGGAAACAAAATACATGCAAAGTGTCCACCTGGATTTGAACTCGCAATCTCGGGGATGTGAGTTGCTTGTTTATATGCCCATTCACCATCCCCAACCTTCCAACCTGCAAAAGCTATGTTATTTAAACTCTGCTACGTCATAATGTGATTCGTGTTAAGGGTCCGTGTGTATTTCATGGAATTTTCCTGCCATTCTTTGAAACTGCCACAGATTTTGAAGTTAAGGGTCCATGGTCATTTCACAGAATTCTGTGAGATCACGTTGCAACAGCTAGATCTGCTAGACCTGACTTACGGTAAGTACAGGAACATTCCCCCTGAAGCCTTGCCCAAGGAGACAACATTTGGCACAGTCAGGAGTCAAACCGGCAATCTTATGACTACAAGTCTGACTCCTGTATACTCTTCATATATTCTAGATTCTGTACCATAGAAATTAAATCTAGATTCTATGTTGTGTACATGCTGTATATGGTCATAATATTACTGTTTACATACTGCATATATACTTAAGTCATCTTTGATTTCATCCCATCATTCTAGGTACCTTTGATACTTTTGTTCACAGTGTGGGTTACAACAATTTGTGACAGTAAAGTTGAATCTAATCTGTAGTGGCATCACTGACAAGCCTGGTTACATCACCATGGTATATGAGGCTGTATACAACAGGTATGATGTGACATCCCTTTTTATTACTTTAAACAAGTTGATAATTGTTGACGGCATCTCAGGGGTTTGGGGTGTCACGCCAATATTTATTTAACGTTTTAGTAATTTAACTACCTAGGTGCTACCTTAACTAGAGCAACATACAGTAAATACAGGGACATCCATTGAAGCAACTTCAGGTAAAGTGCCTTGCTCAAGGACACATCAACATTTGTCCCACTTGAGAATTGACCATAAACCACATTCCTTGTGCCTTATTAAATGGATAGAGCCTATAGATGGAGCTTTTTTGTTTTAAATGGTTTTATAGCCTTTCCCATACAGATGTGCTCTCACACTTCCTGATGTCCTCTGATATCCTGTTTCCTCTCAGTATGGCATGTTTTAAAGTCTACTGACCAGGTTTCACATCTTTTATTTTTCTGATGCACAAATGATTTCCTCTGAACACAAATGATTTCCTCTGAATCAACATATGGAATTGGTAAATAAACCTTTTATGGGGGTCCGCGTGGCGTAGTGGGCTAAGTCGCTGCATTGCAGGACAGTCTACGTCATGATAGTCAGTGGTTCGAGTCTGACTATGGGTTCTCCGGCATTGCGTGGACACCCAGCACGAGGCAGCGCATATTGGCATAATGCTGCCCAGAGTTTGGGATAGATAAGTCGGATTATCTAACTTGTCACATTGCTCTCCAGTGACTCATTGTGTGCAGATTGGGTGCCTGTATGTTAAATCGGAGAAAAACAGTTAATGCGGGTCAAACATTCCACACATATTCTGACTATAGGTTTCAGTTTTAGAGGAGCAGTGCGATACGAATCGTCTGGCTCTGCAACATGTGGTTGGATGAACCAGTTGACTGCACCTCACCGTACCGCATCTGTCAAATGGGGTTGCAGAGCTGTCGACTTGGCAGGGTTAGTGGGAAAAAGACCAATTAGGAGGGGAGAAATTCAGTCAAAAAATTATATATACATGTATATATTCATGGTGATTGAATACTAAAGCAACCTATAATTGCAAATGGGGGTCACATACTTTCAATAACTTACTTTGGCCTGAAAAGGGAACACAGTAAGGGCCCATGAGACCAGCAGGAGAGCACCAACAAACCACATCACTGGCTCAGCATTGTAGTTCCTGCAATGTCACAAACATTTAACTTTCACTAGATTTGCAAATTTCTGGTAACATTCACACAATTGCTAGGTTTTCTAAATGTCCTGGTTTGACAAGTCTCAGAAGGAGAAATAACAGGCAGGTAATCTGTAATGCTCTGAAAATGATTTTGATAACAATTGATTTGGCTGGTAATGTTAGTAGATTTTTAATAAAGGACCAAAGACCCTGATCATTTAACCACTGATAGAAAAAAGATTGAAATCAGGGACAATTCAAAGACTTACGCTGCACATGAGCCAAGCAAGGTTCCGTTCACCAGCGTCTGCACAGATACGGTCAGATGATACCAGCAGTATGTTTACATTTAATATATATATTATTAATATATATATATATATACTGTGTATATATATATATATACATATCATATAATAATAATAATAATGTGTTTATTCAGACTCATGGTCCATTCATACAAATAAAGAATAGAATAAAATACAATAATACATATACACATACACAACACAAAGTTACAAATGAGTCATTTTTAAAAGACACTTATACCAGTGTTCCCAAAACTGAGACATGCAGCGTGAGGCACTGTACCTAACATTCACCAGCACCACAACAACTTGATTCACAGAATCATTCAGTCGACAAATGAACCTGAACATCACTTTTCGCAGGACAGACTGCAGTGTGTCCACTCTGGTGCTCACAAACAACTCACTTGCACAAGTTGATCTGGGCTTTTTTAGTAACATCCTCAAAGCGTCATTGAATGCTACTTGCAATTTCTGAATGCTATCTTTTTTATAATTCAGCCATAGATGTGCAGTGTACAAAGGCGAACAGTATGCTTTAAATAGGGTCAACTTGACTCCAGCAGTGCAGCAACCAAATTTGCGTACCAGAACATTTGCCCGCACATACAGCATACGGCACTGGCGATTAATGTCATTGTCATCTGTAAGCTGATCTGTAATCAGATTCCCAAGATATTTCACTTTACTGCAGATAGGTAAGAACATTACCTGCGAGCCTAAACACAGGAAAAGTTAAATGTCTATCTTCTGCGGTTCTGCAAATCATGATAACACTTTTAGAGTCATTGTACTTTACATCATGTTCTTCCCCAAACGCAGAAGATAAACTAAGAAGATGCTGCAGTCCAGCTGAGCTCGGGCTAAAAATCACACAATCATCTGCATACGTAAGATGGTTCATCACTGTACTACCGACCATACAGCCAGTTTTACCTCGGTTTAATTTATATGATAAATCATTCATGTAAAACTTGAATAAAATGGGGGATAATATGCACCCTTGTCTTACTCCATTACTGATATGAAAAGGAGCCGACATACAGCTGTTCCATTTCACTTGCATGGTCTGTTGGGCATACCAATATGATAGGATTCTGACAATGTATTTAGGGACTCCTGCTGCATCAAATTTTTTAAATAATTTCCAATGATTCACCCGATCGAATGCCTTAGATGCATCTAAAAAACATACAAAAACGGTTGAGTTTTTTCTCTTATAGCTGCTTAATATTTCCTTCAGGATATATATGCACATATCTGTACCATGTTTCGGTTTAAAACCAAATTGATTATCTGCAGAAGCAATTAATTCATTAATCCTCTCAAGGAGAATTCATTCTACAACTTTGATAATATATTAGCTAGGGCGATGGGTCTATAGTTGTCTGAGGAACCCACTTTTCCTGCTTTATCCTTAATCACTGGAATCAACATCACAGACATGATTGAGTCTGGAAGAAAGCCATGGATCATGAAGGCAGGAAAGCCTAGTGCAAGGAGTGTATATAGCCTTATACTTGCATTTTTTAGATGTTCAGCCGAGATAGAATCCAGGCCAGTTGATTTATTAACTGCTAAGTTCCTGATAGCTTTAGAGACCTCATGAAATTTGATTGTCAACATTATCTACTTTAAAACATTTAGTCTGTACACAATTAAACAATTTCCTATAATGCATTCGCCAGAGCTCAGCAATAGCATTTGCACCAGAGACTCCATCAACTGAACATGGTAGTGAGGGTTTAAAGTTATTTGTACGTTTCACCTCTTTCCAGAAATCTTTATTTGTGTTGTCTACAAGTTTCTTGGCGATAGCTTCTGCCCTCAGATTCTGCTCATTTTTACTAATGAAACGTATTGCATATTTACATTTTGCATTTGTGCTCTTCTTATATTCAAAAATAGTTCCCTGTCTTGGTTTACCAGCCATTGCCCAGGATCTAGTAGCTTCACCAGACTCAGCATAGAATTCAGCCACATATGCATTCCAGCCAGGCCGAGTTTTCCTCCCTTTTTATACTTAAAAAGAGACTTACTAGCTTCAAGTAGAGCAGAGACAATTGCAGTATACATAGCAGAGATATCTATAATATGTTCACTGTTTGTGCAATTACCATTTTTGCACATGAGTGCCTCTCTAGGGAGATACATATTATTCAACAATTGATCAGTATGTTCATAGTACAAAGACATTTCTTCACATGTAAGAGACAACACACTGTATGTACATATACATACAGTGTGTATGTATATATATATATATATATATATATATATATATATACATACATACATATACATACAGTGTATATATATATATATATATACATACAGTGTATATATGTGTATACATGTATATATATGTGTATATGTATATATATATGTGTATATATATGTGTATATATATGTGTATATGTGTATATATGTGTATATGTATATATATATGTGTATATATATGTGTATATGTGTATATGTGTATATATATGTGTATATATATGTGTATATGTGTATATATATGTGTATATGTGTATATATATGTGTATATGTGTATATATATGTGTATATGTGTATATATATGTGTATATATATGTGTATATGTGTATATATGTGTATATGTGTATATACATATATATTATTCAAGGTATTTGTCTGATTCATTTGACAGGAACGTGAATGATGGAGGCCACATTTATGCCTTCTTTTAATGGCTACTCACACACAGCGCCAAGGCTAGGAAATTGAGAGGGACTTTCCGGCGTTGATCTCTACAACAAGCAAATACAATCGTCACGGCACACAATATGCCCCTGTTGAAGAAAACATCATTGTCATACCTTTTATTACATTTATTTATGGTTACATTTTCTAACTATACAATCTAATCAAAGCTGTTTTTTGTGAGTGCAATCAAATTTTCTGAAATCACTTACAACATCATAAATGTAAACCAGTAGTTATACCACAGCCATCTCCTCAGAGCCTTCCTACAATAAAGACGGACATTTTGTTTTTGAACAGTTCTCGTAAGTACATTATGTACAGTCGTATTGCTGACACGAAAGCTTAGATAACACTTATCGGCTGAATATTTCAGTCTAGTAAGACTCAAGTGTGTTTCACAGTTGATGTGTTTGAATTATTTAAAGGACCAATGTGTAACTCACCAATACAAGAAGGCACCGATTATCCCAACGGTGACTAAGTGTTGTAAAGTCAGGGTCAGATACACCTTCTTAATAAAGCCTGTGGAACAAATCACTTTAAATTGAGAGGTTCACCATAGATTAGATGAAATGTTGTCATTGCACAAAACCATGACAACGAAAGGTAGTTTAGCATCTACCCAGACAATGCAAAAAGTAGTATAGGTAAAAATATACACCAGTCATGAGTTATATGAGTACATCAGTATTATGAATAAACCAGTAATATGAATAAACCAGTAATATGAATAAAACAATCATATGAATAAACCAGTCATGAGTACATATCAAAAATATAAAATTTTACTGTCCCAATACTTATGGAGTACACCAGCCAAGAAAACAGACTGGGTCTCTTCTGAAGTGTGGAAAATCGTAATCAACAGGGTCCATATTTACAGTCACTAACCTCTTTCTATGGCTTTATCGTCAAAGCAGTTATATGCAGGTGGCTGTGGAGAATGTTCCACAATGCCTGCCTGTCCAATGTTATACTGCCCAACATGACAGACCACCGCTACGTTGACCCGGCCAGTGCTCAGATGACCCGGGGAATGTCCGTCAGGGTTTGAACTATCACTGTTTTGATCAACAGTATTCTGTTGACCATAATAGTTTTGTCCAAAAGTGTTCTGTTGACCGTAGTCGTTTTGTCCAAAAGTGTTCTGTTGACCGTAGTCGTTTTGTCCAAAAGTGTTCTGTTGACCGTAGTCGTTTTGTCCAAAAGTGTTCTGTTGACCGTAGTCGTTTTGTCCATAGGTATTCTGTTGACCATAATAGTTTTGTCCAAAAGTGTTCTGTTGACCGTAGTCGTTTTGTCCATAGGTATTCTGTTGACCGTAGTCGTTTTGTCCATAGGTATTCTGTTGACCATAATAGTTTTGTCCAAAAGTGTTCTGTTGACCATAATAGTTTTGTCCAAAAGTGTTCTGTTGACCGTAGTCGTTTTGTCCAAAGGTGTTCTGTTGACCGTAGTCTGACGAGAAGTATGGTGGTGGTTTTTCTTCACTGCTGTTTTTTGATTGAGCCATGTTTTCCTTCTCAAGACGTCTCTTGGACTGGCCTAGGCAGTACCACATAAAAAGGTTTCTGCAACAATAATGAAATCAAACTGTGGGCGTTGGTTCAGTGGTTAGGGACTCTGACTTGTATTTGGAAGGTAGCCCATTGATTCCTGACTGTACCAAATGTACGTCGTTCTGGATAAGAGCAACTGCTAAATTACTTAAATGTCAATTTAAACTGGATAGCACCTGATACTGTCTGGAGACGTAGATACAACGCTACACTGGATTCATACTCGAAGTAGAGGAAAAGCTTGAGAAGTCTTGTATTTTAGTAAAGTGATATTTACCCTGGTAAGTTAAATAAGAATCTAATCTTATTGGAAACCTGACAGCAAATAGAGTTAATGTCCTGATCACAGACAGAACATGGTCATTAAATATAACAATATAAAATAATACACGTAAAAATACAAATCCATTTTAAACCTCTCTTGCCTTTGTGAAATATAACACCATATTTTCTAGTTGTTTTATGAGCATATATTTCATATATACACCAGCAATGTGTAATGAAGGCTTTAACATATTGATTATAATGTATCTCACCCTTTAGATGGACTCACCTAAAAGCTGCTCTTTCACACTCCTCACCTGTCCTATTCTGGCTGTAATGATAACGTGTGTCTGAAGTCCACGTTAATATGTAGGTTTGCATCATAAATTGAACGCTTTCTTTATATAGTGCACTACTTTTGTCAAATGTAGTACACTAGTTTGGGTGTTATGTGCCATTCATGGTCATTGCTGCCAATACATTACACAGAACTGTAAAACAAAACTAACACAAAGATACACGGTAAGACGGTTTACGTTTTAGAAACCAAGCCTGTGACTGATTTCTAAAGTAGCAGATTAAAACTCAAAATAAAATCTCTCAGGTGCTAACTGAAGAATATAAAGATGATAAAACCTTCTGTGTCAAAAATAAAGGCAAGTATTCATAATAAAGAAACATTTAGCAAGGTTGTGTGTGTTTCCAATGAGCTTCAGTCTCATCTAAGTTTTCAATAATTGTTTTTATTTCAACAATCAGATACTTTCTGAAATTAGATGAAAACAAAAATATTAGAATCGGACTGTATGTGAAAAAAAACATAGAGACGTCAGAATCATGGACAGCTCTAGAGAGCTCTTATGCTTCTGTGGATAGTTATGCTAAATTACATGCATATAAAAGCACAACTGCATTTAGTTTGTTTAGAAAACTCTAGTGGGGTATCTCTGGGGTATCTCTGGGTTGTCTCTGGGTTATCTCTGGGTTATCTCTGGGTTATCTCTGGGTTATCTCTATCTCTGGGGTATCTCTGGGGTATCTCTGGGTTGTCTCTGGGTTGTCTCTGGGTTATCTCTGGGTTATCTCTGGGTTATCTCTGGGGTATCTCTGGGTTATCTCTGGGGTATCTCTGGGGTATCTCTGGAAGCAAATGTCTGCGGGGGTTGTAGGATCTGGATAACATTAGATACTTTCCTAAATGACTTTATAAATACTTGTTATCCAAAATATTTAGCTGTTAGTGTAATCAATAATGGTAAAAATCAGACAAAATTATGAAAAGTTGCCTTAATAAAGCGATACAGCATTTTGATTGCAATAAACCACTGAATGGACTTATAATGCAGGGCTTCTTTTATTGATTACTGACAGTCTGGAGTCTACTTTTAAGAAAAATCATCATGTGTTGGGAAATGCTGTCCTGATGACCGCTCCTTAAATGCTGTCCTTGTGGCTGCTCCTTAAAGGCTGTCCTCGTGGTCGCTCCTTAAATGCTGTCCTCACGGCCGCTCCTTAAATGCTGTCCTCGTGGCCGCTCCTTAAATGCTGTCCTCACGGCCCCTCCTTAAATGCTGTTCTTGTGGCCGCTCCTTAAATGCTGTCCTCACGGCCGCTCCTTAAATGCTGTCTTCATGGCCGCTCCTTAAATGCTGTCTTCATGGCCGCTCCTTAAATGCTGTCCTCACGGCCGCTCCTTAAATGCTGTCTTCATGGCCGCTCCTTAAATGCTGTCTTCATGGCCGCTCCTTAAATGCTGTCTTCATGGCCGCTCCTTAAATGCTGTCCTCACGGCCGCTCCTAAATGTTGTCCTTGTGACCGCTCCTTAAATGATGTCCTCAGGCCACTCCTTAAATGCATCCTTGATTAACTCAGCCATTTGCACCATCCTTGATTAACTCAGCCGTTTGCACCATCCTTGATTAACTCAGCCGTTTGCACCATCCTTGTTTAACTCAGCCGTTTACACCATCCTTGATTAACTTAGCCGTTTGCACCATCCTTGATTAACTCAGCCGTTTGCATCGTCCTTTACTAACTCAGCCGTTAGCACCATCCTTGATTAACTCAGCCGTTTGCACCGTCCTTGATTAACTCAGCCGTTTGCACCATCCTTGATTAACTCAGCCGTTTGCACCGTCCTTGATTAACTCAGACGTTTGCACCATCCTTGATTAACTCAGCCGTTTGCACCATCCTTGATTAACTCAGCCGTTTGCACCATCCTGATTAACTCAGCCGTTTGCACCATCTTGATTAACTCAGCCGTTTGCACCGTCCTTGATTAACTCAGCTGTTTGCACCATCCTTGATTAACTCAGCCGTTTGCACCATCTTGATTAACTCAGCCGTTTGCACCAACCATGTGATTTTGGGTTTGAAGCTGCCTATCAAGAGGCTCTCAGTGGTGCAGCAGTGAGACACTTGAAGGATCTGAGGACCTGTGACAGATCTTTCCATCATCCTCAGAGGAGGTAATGACAGGCTTTCCTGTCAACGCATTTGGGTGTGTGTGCACCATGTTCGGTCATGTACACAGAGGACCTCTTAGGTCTTTACCTGCTCCTGTTCTCCGATTCCCGTAGTCCACAATCAGCCCATATCAGCCCCTCCTCTGGCTGACGTTGAGGGACAGATTGATTTACCAACCACAAATTGCCACCCTCACCTCAAGTCATTTCTCATCATGTAAATTCAGGTGTTCACTCACTACCTACTGGTAACCCATCTGGACTCTGCTTCATCATATCACATTGGACCCTGCAGCCTTCCAAAAGTAAATCTCAAATCTGTAGCCGAATGCAAGAACATAGACTTCTGGAATAGAAATTTGTTGATAAAAAATGATAAACTACTGAAGAAATTATAGCAGGTCTCTGGGTTCAGTTGATCTCTACTTAGAGATTGTAACATTGTATAACGAGGTTTTAATGTGGCTTTTTGACATTGGTAGGATAAGTGGGTAAACACTGTCAGGTGTCACCGCAGCCAGCCCCCCATTAGTGTCTTACATCACCATGATAAACCCCCATCTATTTTTTTTTCTTTTCATTAACGTAGGAGATTTTCTTAGGAACACCTGAAACTATTTTCCACATAGTGCTCTTGACATGATGGAGAAAAAGGAGGATGCAGAAAAAAATGCTTTTCTGGACTGCTGAGCCAATCCAGTTGATGAGGAGGAGGAGCTTAAGTTAGATTATCGCCTTGGTAACTTACCAAGACTCTACCTTTCCCTGGAAAACTGTAGCTTTGTGACCTGACAGCGTGGTCATATAGGAGCACAGAAAAATCTTCTGGAGTGTAAATAGACATTATATGAAGTGCTGTCACCCCTCTGTGTATACAGAAAATATCATTAAAATATATTAAAATTATTCATATTTCCAACAGACACTTGAGGGCACTAGCCTCCGCTGCTTTCCCGATAGCAGTCATTTGGCTTTAGAAATTCAGCCCAGTTTCCTGTGAAGGTATAGAGCTCTGGAAATAGAACCCCTGTGGGAAGGGACATCCCTCTTCTCTCATATTCGATCAGACGAGGACGGACGGATTTACAGGAAATGATTTGATGTGTCAGAGTCGTGCAAGTGCTCCCTATGCCATAGGAACAGAAGAGTGGCTTTCAAAAGAACAGGATGTGCCCCAAATGGCTTCCCAAACCCAGAATAGTACACTTGATTTCACCCTGAGCCCTGGTGAACAGCAGTGCACTACGTTGTGTTAATGTTTGGTTTGGGACATGATGAGCTGGGAATGACAAAGGACCAGGAAGGGCTAGGCGGGGCTAAGCCCAGAGATGGAGGGTTAAGGGGGAGGCCATTTTCTGTGATGTTCTCTGTCAAAGGAAAGAAAATTGTATTCTTTCTCTTTAGATCTTATTCAAACTGAGAAAATGGATTTCTCATCGTAACCCATGACAGCGATGACAAAACATAACCGATGCGGACAGGTCGTTCATTCAGCCACGCTTTAGTAAAATTGTTACAGGCTCAACAAGCTAACAGCCAAACAATCTAAAGTGTTAAAGCTATTTGACAAATGTTAAGGTCAATTTATTTTAGGAATGGAAGTGAATTTCATTTTCCTTCCTCTTCTGAACATGCAATTTAAAAACATAATAGTTATAGTTGTACCAAGTTGAACCCTAGCTTGACCTTTGATATTAACTGGTGTTCAAGAGGAGCTCCAACTCAGATTTTATAGTAAATCATCTGATGAAGATATTAATTGAAAATTGATCCAAACAAAGACTCTATCCAGCACTGCTTACTATGTTATCAGACCCATCAGCACATATTGTTCTCATAGAAATTATGTGCATACCAAATGGTTCTCTATTCCCTCAGATGGTCAAAAGCAAAACACTATGGAGAGCACCGTTTGGAACACGGACGTGTGTCTCCTAGAGAGCCGTCTGCCCAGGGACAGATGTAGTGCCGAGTTTAAGATAGCATCTATGCTCTACATGCTGAACTGTTCTCTATGCAAATAATGCCTGATTTAGCATCTCTGCCATGAAGTGATACTGGACAACATGCTGCATGCTTTCAATATATCTGAATGCCTGTACATTTCTGCTTAAAAGAAGTGTACTAGCCACATTAATGTACCATTTTCAATTCAGACTGTGGCTCAGATAGGAAGAATTACAGTGTATGTCTTCAACTTCTTTGATCTGGCCTAGGTTCAGAGAATTATAAAGTGATCGCTACCTAGCGAATGATTTTCCACAGATTTATCAGTGCCACAACATGAATTTATAGCACTTTCTCTGCATCAATTATGTTACATGACTGCATGGCCAATGGGAATACATTTGTTTTGTGAAGAGCTTCCATCAGCCAAGACGTAATACGCAGCTTGAATTATAATGAATATTGTAGACTCCAAGACAGCGCTTGTTTTGATGAGATGGTTGCATAAGCTGGTTAGAAATACGTAGACTAGTTCAGTGTTGCTATCCACCAGGGTTAGGGTCAATTCCATTTCAATTCCCGTCAATTCGCGAAGTACACAGATTCCAATTCTTCTCAATGCTTTTCAATCAATTTGCATCCAATTAGTGTTTTCCAGCAGATTGTTTCTCAGCCTGTTGTTACAGGCCCAGGACAGAAAAGCTGCAGGACAGGATTCTGCAAACTGAGCTCAGAATGAAAATACTGAGAATGATCAAAGAACTCATTATAAAACCACCTGAAAGTGCAAAAGGTCACAGGTGCTTTGGTCAAAGGTCACCGCTATCTGTGCACGTCTTTGTTCTGTGTGCAAAGCCTTGTTCTGTGATGGTAAATCAAGTAACTCAAACTCATTTATCAGTATTGTTTTTATGAACTAGCTCTGTGTCCAATGCTACAACTACTACCAGACTGGTCTTGGTACTGTATAAAACCTACAACTACTACCAGACTGGTCTTGGTACTGTATAAAACCTACAACTACTACCAGACTGGTCTTGGTACTGTATAAAACCTACAACTACTACCAGACTGGTCTTGGTACTGTATAAAACCTACAACTACTACCAGACTGGTCTTG
>JACXGM010031948.1:0-11970 GCA_016801145.1 Umbra pygmaea
GAAGCTCAGTCATCCGTGAGGATCTCAGAGTAGAGCCGCTGCTCCTTTGCGTCGAAAGGAGCCAGTTGAGGTGGTTTGGGCATCTGGTAAGGATGCCCCCTGGGCGCCTCCCTAGGGAGGTGTTCCAGGCACGTCCAGCTGGGAGGAGGCCTCGGGGAAGACCCAGGACTAGGTGGCGAGATCATATCTCCAACCTGGCTTGGGAACGCCTCGGGATCCCCCAGTTGGAGCTGGTTAATGTTGCTCAGGAAAGGGACGTTTGGGGTCCCCTGCGTGAGCTGCTGCCCCCGCGACCCGATCCCGGATAAGCGGAAGAAGATGGATGGATGGATGGATGCCAATTCTTTCTTAAATTACGATCTCTACATGTATGGAAGCCATTCCATTCCAGTGAATGTTGAATTCCAACCCAGGCAAAACTCATTCTGATTGAGGTATTTTTTAAGTGAGCACCTGAACCAAATCTTATTTAACAAGGAAAAGTATGAAAACCACTGCTGTAGTCATTACTATCATCTTGCAATATGACCAGCTTTATGGCAAAAACAGTGCTAGTACTTAATTTAATGTGTTTTACACATGCCCCCTAGCAAAGGGGGTTTGAGCCCCAGGCCGGCTGTCTCTGTGCCCTTCCTCTCTGTCTCCCCCTACAGGTCTGTCTGTGCCCTTCTTCGCTGTCTCCCCCTACGTGTCTCCCTGGTTTCTGCTTCCTCCTGTCCTGTCAAATAAAAATAATTTAAAAAATGCCAAAAGAGTTTAACTGAAAGTTTTGAAAGAGGAAAAGAAGGGTTCAACTCTGGCTTCCGTGGCAGAGGGATACAGTGAGCATCAGTTTGCTTCAGTCCTTAACATTACAAAGAAAACAAAGCTACAGACCGGCCCATGGTTTGTATAATAATAATAATAATAATAATGCATTCAACTTATATAGCGCTTTTCTTCCAAGGAACCCAAAGCGTTTTACACAGTGAGGGGTAAAGCCCACCTCATCCACCACCCACTTGGGTGATGCACGGCAGCCATTTTGCGCCAGAACGCTCACCACACATCAGCTATCAGGTGGAGAGGTCAGTAGATATATATGCCAATTAGGAAGGAGGGGGATTATTAGGTGGCCATGATTGAAGTGAGGCCTGGTTGGGAATTTGGCCATGACACCGGGGTTAACACCCCTACTCTTACGATAAGTGCTATGGGATTTGAATGACCACAGAGAGTCAGGACATCCGTTTAACGTCCTATCCAAAAGACGGCACCCTACGCAGGGCAGAAGTCCCCATCACTGCCCTGGGGCATTGGGAAAGATCTTTAGACCAGAAGGAAGAGTGCCCCCTACTGGCCCTCCAACACCACTTCCAGCAGCACTGGTCTCCCATTCAGGGACTAACCAGGCCCAACCCTGCTTAGCTTTTAGAAGCAAACCAGCAGGGCAATACAGGGCTCTATGCTGCTGGCATGGTATGGGACATACCACAAAAATATACAGGTCCTTCTCAAGAAATTAGCATATTGTGATAAAGTTCATTATTTTCCATAATGTAATGATAAAAATTAAACTTTCATATATTTTAGATTCATTGCACACCAACTGAAATATTTCAGGTCATTTATTGTTTTAATACTGATGATTTTGGCATACAGCTCATGAAAACCCAAAATTCTCAAAAGAATTAGCATATTTCATCTGACCAATGAAAGAAGTGTTTGTAATACAAAAAAAGTCAACCTTCAAATAATTATGTTCAGTTATGCACTCAATACTTGGTCGGGAATCCTTTTGCAGAAATGATTCCTTCAATGCGGCGTGGCATGGAGGCAATCAGCCTGTGGCACTGCTGAGGTGTGAGGCCCAGGATGCTTCGATAGCGGCCTTAAGCTCATCCAGAGTGTTGGGTTTTGCGTCTCTCAACTTCCTCTTCACAATATCTCACAGCATTAAAAGTTTAAATGCAATTGGTAAAGAAATCTATTTTGCAAATGTTTACAGTTAAATACAGTACAGATGACCATTTGATAATATGGGTTGGGCATTGAATTAGACATGTGTCATTTAACCATGCCATGCTCTTTCTGGTTTATGTACACTGGCCTAATTTAAAATCTCTCGCTTTTTTTAAACCATGAACACACACACACACACACACACACATTTCACCCACGACTCACACACAAGAACACACACACATTTCACATACGTCTCACACACACATTTCACACACGTCATAAGCCTATGATAGACCAGTATGAGAGCCAGAGCTCGAGCGGAAACCCCTCCCGAATCCCAACTCCGGCAGCCGAGCAAAAGAAAAGAGGAATACCAAGCAATCAGGAAACACGGATAAATAACAGAAGAGAAAAGATCACTATAAAAGTGAGTGCCGTTTGTGATTGTTTGTATCAAATATGTATTTGAATAGGATCGACATGAAGCTTTCATATAGGCTAGAGAACAATCACTTTCGAGCAATGTTTTAGGAATTTTTTTCCAGAAGAAAAAAACATCCAGGAACCCGACATTAGCTAGCGAATTTTACCTAGAAAGCGAATAGGTAATAAAACCACGATACATTATTTATTCATTCTGGTATTATAATGACAGTGTATGATAGTTCATTATTTGAACTTTGTTGTCACCTACTGTTTTGCCAATTGTAAAATAGTTTTCAATGCCGATATCAACGTGGGGAACGTTACCTAGCAAGCTAAATGCTAATGCTAAGGGTTTCCAATGGGAATCAGATTATGTTGAGTTATTTAGTTACAGTAACCAGTTAACCTTCGCATACTATTGCTAACAAATTAACTAAGTAATGGTCCGTGCTTGCTAAGAAGAGTCACCGCCACATTAAAGCAGCTTTAGTGGGTGTTTTGTCCTAATGCCTTTCCTGGATAATAACATAAACTTTGTTTGGGACGGCCGATGGTTAAATACGCATGCAGAACTTGCTGTCTACTGTATATTTACTAGCCATCAATAAGATCTTTGGTAAAAAAATGCTAATCAAGTTATTATGGTTTTGTCAGAAAGCCTTGGCAATTTGTTGGCATTACAGCCGGTACAATGTTGCTGTAAGTAATGTTATGAATTGCCCCAAAAAACGGGCCGATAAAACAAAGGTACTTACATCCTTATCACAGCCAACTGGCCCAACAGACCTTGACAGGACCTTTTGTCACACTCAAGCCAGCAGTTTCCAATATTCTCTCTCGTCTTATAAGATGGCTGTCACATAAAGGAACTTGGCTATTTGTGTACATGCACTTAAACATTTACATTAACCAACACTCACACAATCTTGGTTGGATATTTAAGTCCAGAAAAAAATGTATTGTCATCATCGGTTGTTTATTAATAGGACAGTGCTTTTGTCTGTCTTGTGGTCCTTCGTGACCTTCATGCCACAGCAGTAAGCAAAGTACATTCCATTAGATCACTCAGATGGGGGGATTCAAGCAGTAGCACCCCCACAGAGATATTCTGTCACACACAGCAAATCATTGTTGAGCTTAGCTAACTCCCCCTGATGGACTCCTCCATTCAACCGCCAACAACCTCCCTAATTGTGTTATTGCTTCTGTGAGGTTCGCAATAACGTTGCATAAAGTCATATAACTGACATACTACTAAGCACATTTTCCAACACAATGTTTGGCACCTTTTTTTTCTACTTCACACAGTCGAAATAAGGAAGGAAACCCAGGTCAGGCTAAAAAGAACATCTAAAGCCATGACCCACCCATTTAGGTTTTTGGCAGTGTTAAATGCTGTAAATATTTTTAGGAGCTGCAACTTAGTTGTCCTTCATTTAGCCTCGCTTTACCGTAAAACTCAGCAGAAACTCAAGTGGGTTTGATTTAGTATGTTTAATGGTTTTCTTAAGGCTTGGACTGATGTACGGTGGTATGTAGTTTCAATTATGTACATTTTTCAAATTGACCTGACTCAGTTTTCTTTTACTTCCGTCAGAGGTTGTTGCTTCATGGTGACTTTGTAAATGTAAGCCTGTAATCTTACTTTTAAATGTTGTCATTCTAGTGCCCATATATTAGCAAAATTATCAAATAATGCCTTAATAATGAACATTTCCCATGTAAAAAGTTGGAGGGTCCACCCAGCATATAATAACATAGTGTTAGGGTGAAGGTGTAACGCTGTTTACAGCTTCCTGTTAATAAACCTCAAATTGCTGCAGCTTGTCAGCAGCTTGACTCCTTAAGTTGGGTGAACAATTCTGTGTAAGGGCAGCATAGGAAATCAATGTTTGTCATTTCCAGCAACCTCTTGCTGTAGTAAATACAGTGAATGGACATAGCTTTTTCACATTTTAGCTGTCAGTTTTGGTGGGCTAAACCTGACACAATTTGCTTAACAGCTGACATTAGGCGGTATGACCAAAAATGTATATCACAGTATTTTTCAAAATTCTACCAGTTTCATGGAATTTTTTACAGTATTTATTTTTTCATGTATAATCAGGTGTTCCCAGGATTTTTAACTGGTTGACAGAGGAATAATTGCATTAGATTATTGACTTAGGATGTTCTATTTTACTGTCATGATTAGTGAATATTGCAGAATAATTCCTCACTAGTAGTAATACAGGTTTGCATGTCCCCAGAAAATGATGCTGTTTACAAAGATTCTTTTTTTAACAAAACCTCCAAACAACAGACGCGGCTCCTCTTTTTGGCAAAACGTCTTCTGTGATATGATGTTCTACTAGTTCTGCAGCATCCATCTTTACCCTAACGTAACACCAAAGCACTACTGTTTACCCTCACCATGCCTCACAGTAGTGATGGTTAAAACGAGGCATTTGAGACAATTGAACCATTTGTATCGAGGCTTCGTGAAACGTTTCGACACTTCTACTTGACAGTTAAATTCCGTTACATTTGATTCGAGGCGTCGTGAAACGTTTCGAAACCTTGACTCGACAGTGACACCTGCTGGCAACTTTAAATATGGCACACAACAGTAATTCCACCATGGCATGGTTAGACAAGCGCTACTGTGGCAGGACTGAACGATTCACGTCCTACATCACAAACTACAGTTTAGAAACGGGTTGATAATTGTAATATGTCAACACTGTGGGTCATTGAATGAAATATAACCTTTTGAGACAATGAAAACGTTCCCAACATAATGTCATACATCTTAGTTTTGAGTGTTTCCAAAACATCAAACTTATGTGACCTTCGCTGATCTGACAGTGGGAATAAAACAGTAGAAAATGTACATTTATATTGTATGGATTGGTGATATGAACATATAAAGTAATGATCCTGTAATGGCAAGGCGCAGATGGTTCAGTGGTTAAGTAGTCAGACTTGTGGTCACAAGGTTGCCAGTTCGATTCCTTGTTAAATCAATTAACGTTATATTTTCCACATTGCCAGTACTCAGGCGATTCATTTTTTGTCTCGCAGGGCCGACAAAAATTCTCGAAGGGCACAGGTTGCAGGGATGGCTAAATGGACCATAGCATGTTAATATAGGTGAGGGAAGACCCCTGTATTTTTCGCCCACTACACCAATTCAAGACAAGGTATGCATCTGCTAAGTACCGTTGAACTTCAACCATAGCATTGGCACTAGCACTCCGTATTTTCCTGGTGTCACTGACTCTGTTTTCCAGGAGTGACCACAGGTTATTACCAACCCCTGGCAATAAAATAAAACAGTTATCAATTTGTATTTGTATAAAGGCCTGCGACCCCTCGCCGGGATAAGCAGTTGATGATGTGTGTGTGTGTGTGTGTGTGTGTGTGTGTGTGTGTGTGTGTAAAGGATTTATACAGAATGTCAAAGATATAAATATATATCCAATAATAATAATAAACATCTGATGTCGTTGGTCCATCTTGTGTGATGGCTCAATCTTGCAATACTCTCACAAATCTCTCAGCCACGGTCTTGCGCCTCGTTTTATACCCGATACGTAACTGTTTTTGACAAGTGCGACACAGGTATCGTTCAATATCACATGACAAAGTGTTTCGACGACACTTTGTCATGTGACCAGCAGTGTTTTTGAAACACGTCTCGATACGTTGTTCCGATGCAGTGAATGTCGAAAACATCGAGACAGTTTCGACACTTGAGTGTCGAGCGCCCATCACTACCTCACAGTCAGTGACAGTACTGGACTGTACTGTATTGCAACATGCTTGTTTAGAAGCACAACATTAAAAACAGTCCGATCTGAAAGTGTCACGCGGTGCAGTGTTCCGGACATTCCAATACACTGGTATAGACCTCAATAATCCCGCCCCTCGTCCGAGAGAGCTTGGGTTCCGGAAGTAAATTTCCCATTCATTTCTCCAATTGACTTCTGGAAAAAACTGTAGATAAAGAGTTAGACCATGCCTTAGGCTAACCAGCTACGGTGTGACTCATAAGCATACAACATATAATTTTGAGTGAAAATATTAACTGGAAATCCAAAGAAAGTCAAAGGTACAAGACTGTGTACATATTTCCTTTTCTGAGTGAAGGAACTTCTCATCCCATAAACTTGGAAACAAAGCCTTTTCGTGTGCTCAGTAAACATTTCCATGGTAACTGCAAGTTTGTTTTCATGACATCATGGAGTTCCATCTAGTGTTGCACGGTGCATCGATACTTCAAAAGTATCGCGATTCTCTGAGATTTGAAACGTCACGATTCCTAAATTTATTAGTATAGATACTTTTAAGAATGACCAAGTTCCAGATTTGTAAGAGACGTATTTCATGTTGGTGTGTGCGCAACGCACGCTTCCAGTGCCTCCCTATGGACGTCTGTGTTTTTTCTCCTCACACACACAGCAAAGAAGCTGCAGCTGTTATGTGACAAACAAACACTACAGTGAGATGGCTGCATGTGTACAAATGCTACTGTGGCCGCCGGTCCACGACTAAGAGAAAAAGATGACGCGAGGAGTGAAATATGGAAGTACTTTGTTTACCTTGCTGACAGCGAGGGCAAAGCTACCTATAAGTCGAGACCTGGGGTCCGTTCTTCGTACGTCGCTAACTCAGTTAGCTGGATTTGATTGTTGACGATTTGGCATGATCTTGGATTGTTTGGTTCTTCGACGCTCATCACGGACTTGCTGCCATAGCAACAGGTGCGTAAGCTTAAACCTGCTCGGGAGCAGGCTTATTTCATGTAAACAGGATTAGAACAGATTGTGTTAACCGAAATGGAGTTCACAGCTCTAGTAAAACAAAGTATATTTAGTCTAAATTATACTCCAGTATTATACTTCTAGTATACTTATGTTTAACCATAAATGTGTATTTAATATGTTTAATTATATTTGAAGTATGCTTACAAAATATACATACTAAAATCTTATGGCGTTTTATAAGTATATTTAGGATAAATAAAATACATTTAATTTCAAGTAGCTTCAACGATGCATACTTTTTTGCTTGGGAGTGTAAATTTGCAGGTAAGTTACGTTCTTAATATTTCAGAAAAATAATATTATATCCTATTAAAAATGTAATTGAATCAAACCCAGCTAGCACAGAGCTGGCGGGAGGCCGGCGGTTACAGCTGACGGTACGATAGCTTTTTGCTCATCATTTAACGGGTGATCCGTCGGTGTTGGAGCATGAGTGGTCCACCGGCGGGTGAGCAGAGTTTTAGACAGAGATGCTCTGGGAATCCTCGCACTCAGGCCTACTGTTGTTCCAGTTAGTCCATCAGCTGCATATAGGCTATATACTATGTTAGTCTTATGTTCTAGATTTTTATTTCTAATGAAAAGTATTTTAATGTATTTCGAAAATTTGTTACAACAATATTCAAATACAAAACAAACGCATAATAGATTTATTTTGAAAATCAAATATAATAAAATATATATTCAATAAAAAAGTTTGTCTTTTTTTATTTTAGACAATATGTCAAGGTCCAAAACGCTGCCCGTGGACCTCTTGGCAGGCACTGGACCTCCTGTTAAACGATGAGCAAACCACCTGGCGGACCACAAACTCTGCCTCAAGGGGATAATAAAAATATCAAGATGACTGTATTACATAGCTAACATTTTGAGCCTAACAAAGGTGAATTCTTCCAATATACAGGTGATTAGGGCGGGATCGGGCTTGGTGATGGGTAGAATTTTATGACGCCGTTCCCTGACCCAATCTCCGGACCACAGACCCGTTACAATGCAGCCCTGTGGTGGAGGTACAGCCTGATGATGACTGCAGCCAGTGCACTTGGACCAACCTAGTGGCAGAGCTGCACGGGACAGAATTGTGGAACACCATTTTGATTAATGTTTTGAAAAAAAATACCAAAAACACATTAAATGAATAATAAAAGACAAGACATTATGCTTAGCTCCTTGAGTTTTATTTCAATAATTCTTTGTAAATAAAAACCAGTGTCATCTTTTGCATGCAATTAGAGATATTGTTATGCGAGTTCAGCAATAGTAGCTACTTTGTGGTGGCTCTGACATTTAATAGCTATTTATGAAGTGATATTATGTAATTATCAAAATGAAATTATTAAAATATAATAGTACTATAAAATAAGTGTAAAAACCATAGCATGGTGACCACTTATGCATTTGATTTGTCTGCTACTTTTTGCCAGCCCACTCTCCTGGTTTTTGCAGACTTTGAGGTGTTCCCTTGCGTTTTAATCAAATTGTCAAATTCCGTGTTTTAATCAAACTTTCAAATTCCTCGTAACCTTCAAGCAATAACCGTTGCTCTGTTGCGGAGAAAAACTGGGCGTGCTCTTTGGCCATGATGAGCAGCCAATAGCAGTGTTGCTGATCAGCGTTTCTACCATCGATATATCTCCCCTTTTATGTCAACGCGCGTACGCGCAATCATCTCAGATCACTCAATCCAGCGATACTAATCGTAAACGGCAGGAGTGTTCGAAGAACCAAATTAGCCAGATCATGATTAGCCAGATGAAGTCATCTTGGATGTGTCATTTGATCTCGGATGTATTAAGCGACGTATGAAGAACGGACCCCTGTTTGTCATCAGTGATACAAACAAATGCAAACAAAGTGAGCAAACACCTTGAACCTGGCAAAACACTTGGCCGACAAGCACGCCGAATTGTACAAGGAGTTTAAAGACCGACATGTTAGTATGTGAAAGATAAGGACATGAACGTGATCATGTTAAGTCAAATGAGGAGGCTATGGTTTATTTTGTGACAAGTCACTATTTTGCACCACCGTAGTTTGACGAGGTGATCTAGAGAAATAGTAGGCTAACTATGGGCATTATCCTCATGGCTAACCAATAGCCTGCCTACGGCTAATTCAACATCTCTGAAAACGCAGCTTTCATAGATAATGTTAATAATTCGCAAGCTGTTAAAATAAAGCATACAAAACATCAGCTAAAGTGATCTATAGGCTATATGATTATAATTAGAGGATGTAGGGATGGGCCGATACCACTTTTTATGGAACGAGTACAAGTACAGAGTATTTCATTTTGGGTACTTGACAATCTGCTATTTCTTAGATGTTGATCAGCCAATTCAAATATAGAAAAGTAAATATTCCTACATATCCAGAAGAACAATTTACATTGCAGTTAAAGAATGTGTAATATTTATTACAGATGTCAATGGTTTATGTCTTCTTCATAGCTAAAGTGAGAGAAACGAGAATGCAGTACGTTTGTCTTCGAATTTGCCCTAAGCATTGCAGACGTTTTGTGTAAGATGAGAATGTCTGTTTCAAGTGACTTTCCAAAACAGGGAAAGTCATATATATATATATATATATATATATATATATATATATATATAACCAGAAGTTTTGCAAACCACCGAAATTTGTCTTTCCTTAAGGTGGCTTTCATAGGCTAGGTACGGGGCGTTCCTCATGCCGCTTTCTACAGTTACAGTATGCACCGAATAGCCTAATAACTTGCATCCTTCGTTACTGTACTTAAATGTGCACATTTCTTTGAGGATTCTAATATTTTTTACCTATAATTTTACAAATATTACGCTACATGAAAATAACAATGAGAAATACGATTTCGCATTTTGCCATTTGAGCTCTAATGGACAAATGCTGAGGAAGATAGTTTTTTCAATTGCTAATGCGTGGCTCTGTCTTTGGAATGATTATGCATTTTAGGTGGTGATTTTGTGTGCAACCTTATATTGCAGGGAAGCATTATCGCATTTAAATCGCTTTTCTTTATTTTTTTAAATTGCAATATATACAGGTGTACAGCTTTATAAGCATGGTCTCTGAATGAGGAAGTAGACTGTCATTATCATCAATATGAAATATATGTATAGGACTGGAATAGCTCTACATTTCCATTGAAACATTTACGTGAATCAGATTTAGCCTACAACTATGGCCATCTATGGCTAATCTGTAAAGTTTTGCGCAGAGTTTTTTTACACTTAAAATGTGGATACCAAGTACTGGTATCGCTATCGGCCCATCCCTAAGAGCATGTGCATGTTTGTCAGTGACTTATTTATATTAGGTTATTATATGATTAGAATGTTGTCCCGGTTTTAAATAAAGCACTGCAATGATATTTGAGTGTTTCTCCCTTTTCAGGAAAAGTATCGAAATCGCAATTCTTTATTTGGTATCGAAACAATAATTTTGGTATCGTGACAACACTAGTTCCACCAATCAGAGGCATCATTGTGGGATTTATTTGGATTGTGGGTAATGAAGTACTTATCCAAGACATTGCGAATAAATAGCTGCGGCCATTTTAGCGGTAACGCAAATCAAAACATTACTGTAGCCGGCACCGAGGATAGTAGCAATTAACAATGAAACTAAAGAGCTACAGCAATAGAATAATATGTAAGCTATTAATAATAAAGCATTTTTACATTTAAGCTACAGCAACAGAATAATATTTAATGTCCAGTGCAGAGGAGACTATAGCTAGGAATTTCCACTGCATCGTGTGTCAATTGACTGATGCGTTCTAGAAATGTAAGGATCAAATGATGCCATAGCCTGTCAGTATTAAACTAACCTAGTCTTTCCACCAAAAATCTAGATGAATAAACAAGGTGACATTGCTAATTGAGCTGAAGATATTTTGACCATGTCATGAAAATATCCAAAATTGCTAATCGCGATTAGCTGCGATACTAACGGAGTTGACTTCAAAGCACAGCAAAAAGACCTTGACCTTTGATAATAATACCTTACCATTGTGAAAGTGCCATGACAGGGTTCAACATTAACGATGGCCCGATGGCCCGGGGCCAGTTAGAACTAACGTCGGGCCAGTAAACAAAGATAGTCACTTGCCCGTTCGGGCCAGTTCTCAATTTTGCCATTTAAATTAATAGTCTTGTATTAAAACGTTTGTCCGTATTATTTGTCCCTCCCCTGCTTTATTTTTGCTTATCCCAAGTTAAAATCTATGTCTGTCATATGCGGTTCTTTCTCCCTCCTCGGTTTGGCAATACCGGGGTCGTCTTTTTGACCAATAATATTTGAATGCTTGTCTGTTTTAACCAATCAAAATGTGGTATGCATAGTGCAGGACCCAAACGAATGTGATCCTTTAATCGAAAGAATCGTTTTTGTGGAATGAAAATTAACGTATTGAGCACCAATACCGTTATTAAGTTATTATACTGTGGACATTTGCTAAATATAGGTGTTTTCGGTAAAATAGTTTTAATACTTCCGATCTTTTTAAGAATCAAACAAGGGCAAATAAACAAAACAGATTTGACTGCGTTTTTTCAAAGCTTAATGAAACAGCCAATCGGAGGCTTTCTTATTAGTAATCACCTTCCCTCGCTAAATGATGCAGCCAGCTCGTGGCAATATACGTTCACGTTGTCGTTGATTACGGAACAATTCTCTTGAATAAATATACTTTGCCATCGCTAAAGTCCTCCAAATAGCTTTCATGACCTGATTGCAGACAAGTTTTGCACTTCTCAACAACACGTAGTCTTATGAATTTAACATACAGTTTAAT
>JACXGM010031949.1:0-12799 GCA_016801145.1 Umbra pygmaea
ACAAAGGAAACATTGCACATTTCGAAAATATGCCACTAAACTCTATTAGAAAAGTGTGACATTTACTTACTAATATTTTAATAAGACCATTTACATTTGCAATCTGGATTGCTTATATAATAAATAGACAGAGTCATTGTCGCTAGCAGCGTGAGCCTGGTGTGCGGCAGTAATAATCATCCGTGCGGAACCACCGTGCACGATACAACGTTGGTAACATTGATTAAACGAAGACTCGAGTCAAGTCATTTTGTTTCGACATATTTTTGTAATCGAGTTATTCGAGTTATTCGAGGAATCGTTTCAGCCCTAGTTCATTTATACAACTAGTTCATTCATTCAGATCTATGATGTGTTATCTTAGTGTTCCCTTTATTTTTTGAGCAGTGTATATAAAAACTAATTAATAAAAAATTTGTAAAATTCGGGCCGAAAGGACAAATGAATGGAACGTTACATAGTGCAGCTTTAATTTCTTAACTTTTGTCCATTAGAGAAAAGGATTGTTTTTTTTCATATGTAGAAAGTTCTCCCTCAGGAAATACACAGACATGGCAACACATACTGTAGGGTAATTCCACGGTATATTAATGGCCGGATTAGCAAAGATTCTAGTGTATTTTATTCTAAAGAATTCACATACTGTACATTCACCACAGCTTGACATCACAGCTTTCATAAACCTGACTCATTGTGTCAATACCACCCATGTGATGTGAGTCAGTCATGTGTGGGATGTGACATTTTCTGTCACGCAACGTTGTCCCCTCCAGAAACTGAGGGTTCAAACAGGGAATCTCCCTGGAATTTAGAGCTCTTCTCCTGACCTGACCTGACCTTGTCCCCTTATTCCCATCCCCAACACACTCATCCTCCTGCCCCATACACACGCCTCTAGCCTCGCGATGGGGGCAAACCTTCTAGAATGATGCAACCACACTCCTGTCACCCCACATTTCCATCCGTCCCTACAAAACAATGACTGGCCGATAATCTGAGTGACAGGTGATTTCTGCCGCAGCACAGCGCAGCGTAGCATGAAAACCCCACATGACCACAGTCCAGTATTATTACCTGCAACTGAATAAACTCTCAAGAACACCACAATGCAAATCCTTCCTGGCTTCAAGGGCTTGGCCGGGAATTAATTTTCCTACTGTGTCTGACACAAGGGGAAATTCATAACAAGAGTATTCACCAGGGGTATGAAGTCTCACGCATTATCGCAATTAATTAATTATAATTAAAAATATATATTTATAGCATTTTCACCACAGATTAAAAAATAAACCCTAGGCTTTAAAATACTGGGAAGCTTTTCTAGAATTTCTGATACAAGCCCTATTGAAATGGGAGTAGTATTAACAGATAACGTTGGTTATGTAATTACTACCGTAGAATTTCAGTTATTCCACGCATGCTTTTTTAGCCTGGTCCCAGATCTGTTAGTGATGTATAACTGACTCTTAAAGGAGACAAAGAAACCCACAATGGTGAGTGGTTCAAGCCTGACTATGGCTTCCTTGACTTTGCCTGGACCCTCAAGCAAAAGGCAGTGCAAAGTGGCACAGCACTGCCCGGTATTTGGGATAGATACGTTGCATTATATACCTTGCCACGTCGCTCTCCAGCGTGTGAATTCAATCACAGATGTATAGATGGTGAGTTTAATCATCCCGTACATGAACTGACTAAAGTCTTCCATGTTGGATGAGCAGTGCAAAAGGAATCGGCCAGCTCGCCGACATGTAGTCGGATAAACCATGTGAGCGCCCTTCACCATCCTGCATCTGTCGAGGGGGTTGCGTAGCTGCCAATGTAGCAGGGTTAGTGGAGAGGAATTGGACAAGAAGGAACAATTGGTAATATAATGCAAATAATTGATATATATATATTTATGCTCCTCATCTCTCTGTTCCACCCCAATAGCACTGGGATAGACGTAAAAATACTCCACAGAATGTTTCTTCTGCTCATGAAAAACATGTGTGCAGTTCTTCAGCTTCCACCACAGGAGAACCTTGTCCTAAGTAGAAACATTTCTAGAACATTTTCTATATGCAACTAAAAAAGGGTAATTCTTCTGGTTCTCCTGTGTGGAAAGGTAAATAACCATGATACTGTAGGTTAGTGATAGTACGTTTAGGTGTTTTGCAGAAGCAGTAGGAAGAACATTAATCCCCAATTTGAATAATGACAAACTAATTGAACATTCGATGCCTGATGAGAAGCTGTACATTTTAGGGGAAAGGCAGCTATTTCGGTACCGTTGTGCTTTTCTCACAGATTCCTGGCATTGTTGGTTGTTGTGGTGCAGACATCTCTCCTATCTGCCACCTCATGGCAGCTGGGACCTGCTTTCTGCACTTACAGTATATCCGACAACACCACCACCACCTGTGACTTCAATAATAACCCTGCCAAACCATGCACACTCAATCATCTGAAAATACATTTGAAAAAGCTGATAAAAGCATTGTATTTTTCTCTGAATATCCAACAGTGAGAAAGACAGAATGAAGAGAAAGATCTTAGGTAGCAGAAGCTAGACTACTGACAAAACACGCAGCTTGCAAAGTATCTGTTGGAAGCTTTCAAGACATGAAGTGTGAATGGAATGCTATTTCCTTTGTAGTACTAATTTGGTCCAGAGAATGAGCATTGTATTTTGAAAAGAATAAAACGTTGTTATTCTGTAGCCTAAATGAACAAATGTGTATTCCCTACTATGGAACTGCTCACAGGAAGCTTCTTAAGTTATACAGAAACAACACTGGCAGTGGCAGGTCAACCTGAAACAACAAAACACACCGCATGCCATTTTAAGATTGAGAGCTCATTGCCATTCCTAAGTGCAACTCCGGGTGCCTCCTTGTCTCTGAATCCAACTCTGACTTTCCAGCTCCCTTCCATCAAGTTGACAGCCAGACAGCATAATCATTATCAATGGTTTCCTTGCACTAAAACAAAGGCTGTGTGTCATCACTGAGCCCAATCCCAGTAGCACTCAATTGTGTAGGACCTAAACCAATCTAGTGCACTGCTGTATGTAGAGAATAGGAAGTCACTTCCGAAACATTACTAAACAGGACCCCATCTGAGTAGGGCTTATCTTTAAAACGCAGCTACTGTATTACCATCCTAGGCAAACCTAGCAAAAAGATACTGCATGACAAACGGCTTTGTAAAGCACAATCTGTAACCAAATACGATGCTCGACTATCCTGCTTATAAATCATGCATAACAAAAGGCAAACACTGATGGAACAAACCCCTGGTAATGAAAGACACCATGTTGGACTCTGTTGATTCACAATCGACATTTTCAAATGTGGTTGTGCAGCAAACACCACACTATTCCCATATCAGCCGCCAAATATTTCCTGGAGTTAATAATTACAGTCAGTCAGAGATACTGAGATGACAGCTCTCCCTGTAGGTAATTGATAAATTACTCTGTCAGCTGTATTCCCCAGGCTAACAGTGATGGCTACTGTCAACTGTCTAGTTCCATATTGTATTCCCACAGAGAGCCTTCTCATTAAGCACTGATGCCATATTTAGACACCAGTAGTGGAAAATGGTAAGTTGTCAGTTGAGTTGTTTTATACGGTCTTCACTAAGGCAGTTCCCTTAGGTAGAACAGCAACCTGTTGCCTATATACTCCACTAGTTCTGACCAGGGTGCTAGCAGCACTGTACTTCGGATTAGAGACAGAAGATGATGGACCTTAACAGAGGTGCTGCAAGATCACAAAAACAAACTTTTAGCTGAGATTATGTATTGTGAAGATGTGTTCTCAAAGGAGCAGACAGGGTGAGTCAGCATTTGTGCACAACCAGCATCCTCATCCTGAAATGTCTGACCAAGTAGGCACAAAGCAGGAGTACAAATCTCATTGTGCAATCCCACCCATCACACAGGTTACAATTATTATGCACAGTTGTCATACAACAGTTTAACCAAATTGCTTAGAAAAAACAATAACAAATTCCAAATATATAACAAAATGCATCAATTGTATACTCTTGCAATACAAAATCCACATTTCAGACATTGATTGATAAATATATGAAATATAATGGTATATTTTGTATCTAAATAATGCTTTGCTGTAGCACAGCATACAAAGTGGTTTTGCATATCGAGTAAATGAAGAAATGCTGAGGCACTATGAAGTACGGGTTTGAAGGCACGTTCTGTTTCTCCATGTGTGATTTTTTGGACCGTCACATGCTTAGTATTTTCGTCTGACAGACGACAGGGTTTAAGTAAGAGAGCAGAATTACACATTCAAAAACGACAAATAATATTTTGCTCGCACATTCAATTTTATACGAGGATTGTTTTCACTAACGGTATTGTTTCTGGTATTCGGAGTGTAATTTTTGGATTCATGTCGATTTTACGCGTGCGTATTCCTCCATCTCCAAGCTTGCGCCCTCTTATCATAAACGTTCAAACACATAAGCTTCTCAACATAACATATATCATCTGTAAATAATAGTAACACACAGGCCTACCTCAGCTCTTGCAGACAGGGATAGCCCGCGTTCGTGTGACTTGTTGTGTTGTAGTAGGGACAGCGCGTTTACAGAACACTTGCAGAAATTCTATCCCTGGTGCTAATCTCTCAGAAGTTTCACGAGCCTAGATGCCAGAAGTGCGCGTTCATGCGTCTCTTCCATTATCATATTTTTGAGAATCTATGACGACGACTTAAAAACACGTCGTTTTATTATTTGCGGTTACCATTGAAGGATGTACAAGTACACTAACTACCCTGGTTAACAGTGCTGTATGTCCCAAAACAAAAGCGCTCCCCAGAGGACACGTGACTAACCCACCGGGAATAGCTTTTCTTCCCGGCAGCTGGGATCCATTACATCGTATACCGATGTCTTGGTGGAACATTCCCCACCGTGCAAACACCTCTCTTCCCACCCTAATCTCTACGTTCTATCTGCAGTCTTTTTCATATCGGTATAAAATAGATAGATAATAAACAGTTTCATGTTTTATTTTGTTAGTCTTACACACCGGGGGAAAACAACAACATTCACATACTTGCATGTTACTGATCGACCATGCTGAAAAATACTAATTCTAATTGGAAATACACAAAAACAAAAAAAAGACTAACAACGAATTTACAAGATGACTAACAACGCTTTTGTGGTGCCGGTAATGGATGAGTGCGTGCCTTTGCCCAGGCAGTTGGTTAAGCAGAGTGTACTGTACAGTAGTTCCAATTAAGTCATTTGCTGACAGCTGATCGGGAAAGAACAGGGCTTTGCATTATAATGCCACACCATTAACTAGTATTAGTTGGGGTTGTGGATAGAGGAGACAGTGACAGTGGGTCGTGGGCTGATTGTCAAGTCAGATTGACGTCGGAGACAAATCAGTTATGCAGATGCAATTTACCAGTCATGTTTCTAAAACAGGGACACGTCATCCATTGGTCTCGGTTCATTGTAAATAATCTGGAGTACTTTGAAAGTATCATATTCACTAAAGGATTTTGCAGTTCTCTAGGCTCAACAACAATCCCAGCATGCAAAATGGTGCTACAGAACATTTTAAAAGTAGAGTGTCTAGAGCTATACACAAATAGCCTCCAATGAGCCAAACTCAATGGGATCATCATGAAAAAAACATCATTTTAGATTAATGTGTGACTAAGTATTGAAAAAGAGTTGTACATCTGTAGACAGACAAGACCAGGTACAACAGACATTAAAGGCCATCAAAATTATGGCTGAGAATAAAGCCCATATCCATTAGTTCTGGTTTTACAGTTCTGTGCCATTTCTCATAATCTCTTTCTCTGTCAAAAACACAGTCACACACACACACACATAAACGGTTGATTATGGCTTAATGTGTCCATGTGTGTATCTTTGTTTGTGTGTCTGTGTGTACTCTATGTGAACAGCATATCATCATATGCACACTACCAACACATGGACTTGAAAGGCATGGCAGCTGTGTAAAAAGTTCCCCTGTTGTGTGATTCAAACAAAGCAGCCTGGACACTATTCAAATGAGATTCAAGAGGGAATTCATCCAATCGTCACCACAGCTATGATGAAGATGTTTGCTAGCATGTGAAATGCTTCTGCTTTGGCACATACACGTAAGCACATCCATATTTTACACACATGTTTATTCAGGATGCGGGGTAATTTTCGTCCCAGGGGCCAAGCAGAGCAAGACCACACTAGACTGTGGAATATGGGTGGTGGCAGTCACTTCTCCTACTACAGTGCATGGAATACTAAATAAGCAGGTATATCCTCCAGTCATTGGGTTGCTCCAAAATGGCGTGCTATTCCCTATAGGTTCCTATAGGCCTTGTTAAAAGTTCTTTACTTCTAGGCTAAACAATAGATTGCCATTTGGGACACCTACATAGCCAGCTTTATCTACTGTGCTTTTCTCAGCCTAGTTAAGTCACTTCATAACAGAGCGCCAGACCAAGTAGAGAGCCCACGCTGAAATCCCACTGCTTCCATTTAGGGGTTTGATGTGCTTAACGTGCCATTGTTTTTATCACTGTGATACAGTGCCTTGTATTCTCACTGGGAAATAGGGAACAGACGGATCTACTGTTCTGTTTGTGTTGCTGTGTCACATTTGCTGTCACACTTGAAAAGGGAAACATATTTTGACCCAGCATGGGTCCATCTGAAATAACACTTTTTCTTGGGGAGTTGTTAATCAAAATGTATCACAGAGGACCTAAAACTATTTAAGTATTCAGAGTGAATTTTGTCCTGTTGAGGTTTTGACAAAAGCGATGCATATGTACAGTGCCTTGCGAAAGTATTCGGCCCCCTTGAACTTTTCGACCTTTTGCCACATTTCAGGCTTCAAACAAAAAGATATGAAACTGTAATTTTTGTGAAGAATCAACAACAATTGGGACACAATCATGAAGTGGAATGAAATTTATTGTATATTTCAAACTTTTTTAAACAAATAAAAACTGAAAAATTGGGTGTGCAAAATTATTCAGCCCCCTTAAGTTAATACTTTGTAGCGCCACCTTTTGCTGCGCTTACAGCTGTAAGTCGCTTGGGGTATGTCTCTATCAGTTTTGCACATCGAGAGACTGAAATGTTTGCCCATTCCTCAGCTCGAGCTCAGTGAAGTTGGATGGAGAGCGTTTGTGAACAGCTGTTTTCAGTTTTTTCCACAGATTCTCGATTGGATTCAGGTCTGGACTTTGACTTGGCCATTCTACCACCTGGATATGTTTATTTGTGAACAATTCCATTGTAGATTTTGTTTTATGTTTTGGATCATTGTCTTGTTGGAAGCCAAATCTCCGTCCCAGTCTCAGGTCTTTTGCAGACTCCATCAGGTTTTGTTCCAGAATGGTCCTGTATTTGGCTCCATCCATCTTCCCTGTCCCTGCTGAAGAAAAGCAGGCCAAATCCATGATGCTGCCACCACCATGTTTGACAGTGGGGATGGTGTGTTCAGGGTGATGAGCTGTGTTGCTTTTACGGCAAACATAACATTTTGCATTGTTGCAAAAAGTTTGATTTCGATTTCATCTGACCAGAGTACCTTCTTACACATGTTTGGTGTGTCTCCCAGGTGGCTTGTGGCAAACTTTAAACAACACTTTTTATGGATATCTTTCAAAAATGGCTTTCTTCTTGCCACTCTTCCATAAAGGCCAGATCTGTGCAGTATACGACTGATTGTTGTCCTATGGACAGACTCGCCCACCTCAGCTGTAGATCTCTGCAGTTCATCCAGAGTGATCATGGGCCTCTTGGCTGCATCTCTGATCAGTCTTCTCCTTGTATGACCTGAAAGTTTAGAGGGACAGCCAGGTCTTGGTAGATTTGCAGTGGTCTGATACTCCTTCCATTTCAATATTATCGCTTGCACAGTGCTCCTTGGGATGTTTAAAGCTTGGGAAATCTTTCTGTATCCAAATCCGGCTTTAAACTTCTCCACAACAGTATCTCGGACCAGCCTGGTGTGTTCAATGTTCTTCATGATGCTCTCTGTGCTTTTATACAGAGACTTGATTACACACAGGTGGATTCTATTTATCATCATTAGTCATTTAGGTCAACATTGGATCATTCAATGATCCTCACTGAACCTCTGGAGAGAGTTTGCTGCACTGAAAGTAAAGGGGCTGAAAAATCTTGCTCGCCCAATTTGTCCGTTTTTTATTTGTTAAAAAAGTTTGAAATATCCAATAAATTTCATTCCACTTCATGATTGTGTCCCACTTGTTGTTGCTTCTTAACAAAAAATTACAGTTTTATATCGTTATTTTTGAAGCCTGAAATGTGGCAAAAGGTTGAAATGTTCAAGGGGGCCGAATACTTTCGCAAGGCACTGTATATTATGTGTATGTTTGTTCTTGTTGTTTCTGCCTGGCTTTGCATGAAGTATCTTAAAAAAACATATTTTTTTTCCGCAAAAGTATTTATATACCCCAATACAACATTTTTTGAATTGAAATAAAAAGAAAATATCCACCCTCAAGAAGGGAAGATAATATATTTTGCTACATGGTAGGGTCCCTTAAAACAAATCTTGCCTAGGGCCCCCAAAATGCTATAGTCAGTCACCGCAAAGCATTAACTTTATTTTTAATAGAACAAGTTCCACTACTAATTTTAGGAGGTTATAAAAACACATTATAGAAAATAATTAGAAAAAACAGGAGTCCTTTAACTACGATGTTTGGGAAAGTCTCCTAACTCTAACCCTTCCCTGTGGATCAACAATCTGTAGAATATACACTCATTTAACAAGGAGCCTATCTTTATCAAATTAGATTATATCTGATGAATTGCTCTAATCACCAAAGACATTAGGTCCCTACATATTGTTAATCATTAAAAGATTTATCAATGTTTAATTGGTGAGGAGTAACTGGTCTGAAATTTGAGTGTGAGTAATAATTAATGATTGAGAAGTCTTACAGATTTGTGCCAAATTAAGAGCTGGTTCTGATTACTTTAGACCTAGTTTCTGAAGTTATTTAAGGGGAGGATCAACTTAAAGTTAATTAAAATACATTAAACAAATAGCAAAGTAACTGCACTTAAATAATGCAAACCCACAGTTAAAATAGGCCAAACTATTTTGTAGGAAACCACGGCCCAGTTTGTTACTAGATAAAATATTTAAATGTTGACAATTTAAGGCATTAACTAGATGAGGCCTTGCACCTGCAGTCAATAACATAAATCCCAGTTTGTAATGACGAGACTCAGGCAAGATTATGTAAAACCAGTAACGTATTTATTGAGAGTTGAGTAGGACGGAGCAAAGCAAATAGGAATGAGGCAGGCTGTAATCTGTTATCCCTCCAGGATCCAACACACACCACTTGGGGTAGACAGGGTAGATACAGGTACTCAGGTTCTCAGACAGGCAGGTACAGAGACAGGTATTCAGGTTCTCGGACAGACAGGGTTAGGTACACAAAATCAGACTCTCGGACAGGCAGGTTCGGTATATAGTTAGGCAGACAAGAACAAGGCAAAGGCACAGAAGGGTAATCCAAAATTCATAAACGCAGAATCAGAAATATATTCAGGTCAGGTATAGAGATTGCTAAGACATGTGACCAAGTGGGCAGCAACGTCATCAAAACGCAAAGATTTAGGGGTATGTTTGGCCAGACCATATTGAGTTTATATGGGCTGGCATAACAGGCTAGTGTTCTGGCATGAAAATAATAAAAACTTAGTGTGAAAAACAGAATCCTACAAAATGTAGCGGGCTAAAACAAACATTTTCAGACCATATCGCCTAAAACTAAATCCTAATGCAAAGAAGAGATATGACGAGAAAATAAAGGGAATGAAAGGACTGGATCCTTACGAGCATAGCAGCTAGTCAAGGGCCGGCGGGACGTCAACATGTTGGCGGTTGCCCAACTTCCAGCACCCATATATACAACTGCATGATATTAAGTGCTAGTCAAAGTTCGAATTACTTGGGAGCTCACATGAAAGCAGTAAAATCATACATCTGTGGGGGTCTCTAAAAATTATCAGCACTAATATTTAGATCACAAAAAAATCACTTTTTCCTTTAATATATATCAAAACATTTATGTTAATAAACAGCCTAAAAGAAACATGTTTTCCAAAAGAACGCATTAGGTTTACGCTACTGCCCGAGCGCAGATCGCGATGGGTGTGTTTTTGACCATGTTATACATCGGTTGCTGCTTGTGAAATATTATTTAAATACCAAAAGATACCAAACCACTTAGAAGAGCCCATTCTTTGCCACGAGGACAACAAAATAATACCATCAGTATAGCAACAGGTTGATATAAGGTGGATTGTAATTATTGTTGTTTCTCTACTCCTGTATTAATAAACGTTGAACTCAAATGAATGAAGTCCAATGTTAGGCTATTTATTTATTTATCTACACATGCCGCGCCTACTTATCCTACTTTTTTAAGAGACTCCCACAAAGATGAAATCATAATTCGAACCCTGGTGTTAATGCATACACACACAAAGTTTTCAGTAAATTCAAGTCGCTGCAGCAGGCAGGCCCAGGTCTTTTTTACAGATGGATGGGTCCAGGACCTGGAGATTGTAAATGTGGGGAAGAAAACTGTCGTCCGTTCAAAGGAATGCTAATGTTTTAAGCACCACACTCCTTGTGCTATCATTGTATGCATTCAGAATTCAACAAAACAACGTAACTTACTAAGACAAACACATCTTGCATAAGTTAAATGGTAAATTGTGAAAACTTTGATTCGTTTACTGGTCTTACTAAATGCGCTTTCTAGTAAAACACTGTTGGAGCTATTGGTGCATGAGCCTGTTAAAATCAAAGATATTAAGACTGTTGAATAATAAGACAGTTAAGGTGGGCGCCTTAAGTTTGTGCCGCGGATTCCCAAAATGCTTTGCGGGAATATGTCATGATGACGACACATTAGCAATCTCAAAGTCAAAGTCAAAGTCAAAATTGTTTATTTGTCATATGCATCGAATAACATACATCATCCTATGCAGAGAAATTCTTATGACATATATCTCTATAGGCAACCATATATTTTTAAACTCTCAGTAAAGAAGGGTGTAGTACTTACAATACCTCACAAAGAGGAACTGGGAAGTGCTGGAATATATGGAGTGTGGAGTGAAGCAGGTGAATAGAATTTGGGTGATTGTGTCCGAGTTATGGGAATTGTAGTTCTGAGCAGTCTTTGATAGGGAAGCTGTAGTTCTCAGGGAAGAGGAAAGTTAAACAGTTCTACATGATTAACTTTCTGTGTCAGATGATCAGATTCTTCATATGGTTATAGTATTTTTATCTATGGCATTTTCAAATTCAAACCAGTTCAAAGAACCATACACATTCATTCATTCATTCATTCATTCATTCATTCATTCATTCATTCATTCATTCATTCATTCATTCATTCATTCACATTGACTGCATTTCCATTTCAATTGAGAAACTGGTTTTAAAATGTCAATACAGCTGTGGATGTGGATGCTAGTGGAAAACTTTGTTTTCAGTCCATGAGAACAATGCAGCCTCATTAGCGTGAATGAACTCCTCAAACGCTAACATAATGACCACCCCATTATCATTAGGAATCATTCATAGTACAGAGGAAAACATCCACAAAATATGCATTCCATTACACTGTAGCCACAAAGACTGACATGCCAATTGGAACATTATTCCCTACATTGTGCAATATTTCGAATATATAAACCTACCACAAATCTCTGCTTGAAAGTAATGCACTACTTACAGAATAGGACAAACTGAGTAGCACAGAATATCCCAAAGGCTTATTGTAACCTTTCTTTAACCAGGTAAGTTGACTAAGAACAATTTCTTATTTATAGCAACAACATGGGAGCAATTAGGGTGAAGTGTCTTGCCCAAGGAAACAATGACATTTGGTGAACTGGCACCCTTCTGACTACAAGTCTAACTCCCTAAACACTGAGCCACCTGTGCCGCTGTTGTAACTCTTATTGTAACTCTTATTGTAAATTTTATTGTAAATTTTATTGTAACTCTTATTGTAACTCTTATTGTAACTCTTATTGTAACTCTTATTGTAATACATTCACTGGACATCTTGAGGTGTTCTAGTTAGAGCATTGCTTCTGTAAGCTGATTTAAGAAGGATTTAATGTTCTTGTTGTCTAGCATTTGTCTGGAGGTTTTCAACAGGCGGCTTAGTATTGAACTACGTGTCTACCAGCTGTTGTCTTCCTCACCAGTGACATGTACATGGATGCCTGTGCTCAGGCAGAAACACTCACACATTCAGCATCAAATAGGCATCACAGTGTGTGATAGCGGCCTTAGACAGGTTGACATAGCAGGTTGCTGAACACCATCAAAGAGCCCTGTCAAGAGCCACAACCGTCAAGCCTTAACACTGCGTTTCATCTCAGTATGTCTCTGTGAACAAACAGGGTACCTGCGGTTCTCTGGTCTCACACAACAAAGGCATTGAAAAATATGAGTGGGGTTGATGTTAAAATCACACTGGCATTCAGACACTTTCTCGAGCATCATTATGTTTTAAAACAAATCCATGAATGTAATGTTAATGATTTGGGCAATTTTGCTCCATAATGAAGCACAAAAAAGACTCAGGTCATGTAATTTTAAAGCAAATGACGCTCAATGGAGAAGGCATGCAATCGTCATCACAGCCATAATGGAGATACAAAAGTATGAAATGTGTAAGCTTTAGATTGCTGACTTGCTCGCAAGCACACACACACACACACACACACACACACA